>WOXC01012326.1:0-30000 GCA_011680675.1 Gymnobelideus leadbeateri | reverse complement strand
GGGAAGAGAAATGAGAATGATGCAAGAAAATCATGAAAAAGGAGTCAAAACCTTGCTAAAAGAGACTCCACCCAAAACTACTGAAGAAAATAACACCTTAAAATTAGACTAACCCAAATGGCAAAAGAGGTTCAAAACTCCAATAAGGACAAAAATGCCTTAAAAAGTAGAGCTGACAAAGGAAAGAAGGAAGTTCAAAAGTTCACTGAAGAAAATTATTAATTCAGAATTAGAATGGAGCAAATGGAAATGAATAAGTCCATGAGAAATGAAGATGTTATAAAACAGATGCAAAAGAACTAAAGAATAGAAGACAATGTAAAATATCTCATTGGGAAATCAACTGACTTGGAAGCTAGATACAGGAGACAAAATTTAAAAATTATTGGACTACTTGAAAACCATGCTAAAAAAAAAAAAACCTAGGCATCAACTTTCAAGAAATTATCAAGGGAAACTGCCTCAATATTCTAGAACTAGAGGGCAAAATAGAAATTGGAAGATTCCACTAACCATCTCTTGAAAAGATCCCAAAAAGAAAACCCCTAGGAATATTACAGTCAATTTCCAGAGTTCCCAGGGTAAGGAAAAAATATTACAAGCAGTCAGGAAGATAGAATTCAAGTATTGTGAAAACACAATCAGGATAACACAAGATCTAGCAGCTTCTACCTTAAGGGATTGATATCCTGGAGGCAAAAGTTATGATTAAAACCAAGAATCACCTAGCCAGTAAACCTGAGTATAATACTTCAAGGGAAAATATGCGTATTCAATGAAATAGAGGACTTTCAAAAATTCTTGATTAAAAGACCAGAACTAAAGTGAAAATTTGACTTCCAAATACAAGAACAAAGAGAAGCATGTAAAGGTAAACAGGAAAGAGAAATCATATGGAACTTATTAACATTAAAAAAATGTTACAAAAATTGTTCTTACATGCAACCTGGAAAGAAGATATATAGGCCACAGGGTATAGAAATCCATCTCACCTTACAAGAAAGAAAGGGAAAAGAGGGGAATGGGGGAATGAGGGGATATAAATCAGATAAGACTGGGCTAAAGGGAAATCAATATCCTTGCCATCTTGGGGTAGGGAGTAGGAGAGAGAAGGGGAGAATATTTAGAATTCAAAATCTGGTGGAAATGAATGTTGAAAACAAAAGAAATAAATAAAATCAGGACAAATAACATTAATGTTGTTGAAGCATTCTAACTTATATATCACTATTATATTATTACATCTCACTATTATATTTAATATCTAGGGTAATTGTCTTTTAAAATATACATTTAATTTACCAACACTTGAGATTGTTGTTTCTATCATCCTTGTAAATCACCAATAATTATAATTACAATTTAGATAGAAATGTCCATGTACTAACAACATAAACACTGAATGATTTTCCCTACACATTAAAAAAATTGATAAATGTTGTTCTAAAATAAATTTCCAGTTATTCATGCCACTATTTTGTTCTTATATACCAAAAATAAGAAAAAAACAATATTTTAAAAGCAACAATTGTAAAACAGAATTAATTATTTCTTTATTATTTCCAGACATAAGAAACTACAGTGTAAGGAAATTAATAATTCTACTTGCCCTCATAACATTTGCTCTATTCATCATGGTATTGGCTAAGATAAGGTCAATTTCAGTATATGCACATTATAGTAGATGCACTGAACTCTTCTAATGGTTCTTCAGAGATAAAATCTTTTAAGTTTGCATATTCTATGTGGTTAAAAATCCAGAGGTTTCACAAATTTACACACATGTATACATGAACATATGCATATATGAATATACACACACATATACCTATACACATACACATAAATGTACCTATATGCTCTTACATATGTGTTTATATATGTATGAATGTATATATATATTATATGGGTATATACATATATACATAGACACTTTTATAATGTTAAATAAAATATTGGAAAAAGATTGCAGAAACTTAAAATGAAAATAATACACTTTGATCAGGTAGGATTTATACAAAAAATTCAGGCTTGGTTAAATACAAGGAAAGCTAGCAGCATAATTGATCATATCAATAACAAAACTTACAAAAATTATATGATTATCTCAATGGATGAAGAAAAAGCACCTGAAAAAATATAACACCCATTTCTATTGAAAACACTCGGAGAGCATAGGAATAAATGGGAAATTTGTTAAATTGATTATTAGCCTCTAAGTAAAACCATCAGCAAGCATTATATGTAATAGGTGTAGGACAGCCGAATTTTCAATAAGATCAAGAGTGAAGCAAGGATGTCCATTATCACCCCTGTTATTCAATATGATAATGGAAATGTTAGTTTTATCAATAAGACAAGAAAAATGAAGGAATTAGACTAGGCAAGGGGGAGATTAAATTACCACTCTTTGAAGATTACATGATTATAGACTTAGAGAATCCTAGAGAACCAAGTAAAAGACTACTTGAAATAATAAAAACCTTTAGCCACTTTGAAGGATATAAAGTAAATCTACATAATTTCTCAGAATTTCTATATATTCATCACAATGCCCAAAAGCTGAGATAGAAAGATAAATTCCATTTAAAGTTATGGTAGACATTATAAAATATTTGGGAATCTATGTGATAAAACAAACACAGGGACTATATGTACACAATTACAAAACACTTTTCACACAAATAATGTCAAATATAAATAATTGGAAAAACATCAGTTGCCTATGGGTATGCTGAGCTTATATAAAATATTAATAATTGTACATAAATTAATTTACTTCTTCAGTGCCATTTCAATCAAACTACCAAAAATTATCTTATATAGTTAGAAGTATAATATCAAAATTCATCTGGCAGGACAAAACCTCCAGAACATCAATGGAATTAATGAAAAATAATGCTAGGGAAGGTGATCTACACAAACCATATCTTAAATTGTATTATAAAGCAGCAATCATCAAAACTACTTCATACTGGCTAAGAAATAGAGGAGCAGATCAGTGCAATAGGTTAGGTACACAAGACTCAGTAGTCACTAATTTTAGCATTCTACTATCTGATAAATCCAAGACTCTAGTTTCTGGGATAAGAACTTACTATTTGAGAAAAACTGCTGGGAAAACTGAAAAATAGTATGGCAGAAACTGTGCACAGACCAACATTTGAAACAATATACCCAATCTAAGTCCAAATGGGTAGACAATTTAGATATAAAGGCTCATACCATAAACAAATTAGGGGAGCAAGGAAGAGTTTATCTGTCAGAGTTCTGAAGAATTGAGCAATTTATGAGCAAACAAGATATAGAGAATATTATCAAATGAAAAATGAATATTTTTATTACCTTAAATTGAAACATATTTATACAAACAAAGCCAATGCAACCAAGATTAGGAAGGAAGCAGAAAATTGGAAAATAATTTTTTACAACTAATTTTTCTCATAAAGGCCTCATTTTTAAAATAGAGAACTGAGTGAAATTTATAAGAATACAAGTTATTCCCAAATTGATAAACGGTCAAAGGATATGAACAAGCAGTTTTCAGAGGAAGAAATTAAAGCTATCTATAAACATGAAAAATGGTCTAAATCACTATTGATTAGAGAGATGCAAATCAAACCAACTCTGAGGTACCATATCAGATTGACTAACATGACAAAATTGGAAAATGATAAATGTTGGAGAAGATGTGTGAAAGTTGGAACTCTAATCCATTTCTGGTGGCACTGTGAGCTGATCCAACTATTCTAGAGAGCAATATGTAAATATACCCAAAGGGCGATAAAATGCTCATATGCCTTGACCCAGCAATACGATTACTGGGACTGTATCCCAAAGAGATCATAAAAATAGGAAAAGGAACCATATGTATAAAAATATTTATAGCAGCTTTCTTTGTGGTGGCCAAGAATTTGAAATTGAGGGGATGTCCATCAGTTGGGGAGTGGCTGAACAAGTTTTGATATATGAATGTAATGGAATACTATTGTACTATAAAAAATGGTGACCAGGTGAACTTCAGAAAAACCTGGAAAAATATAAGTTTATATAAGAACTGTTGCTGAGTAACTGAGCAAAACAAGGAGAATCTTGTACACAGGAACAGCTACAGTCTGTGATGGCTTATTTTCATAGACTTAGTCCTTCTCAGCAATGCAAGGCCTAAAACCAAGACTTATGATCGAAAATGCCATCAATATCCAGAGAAAAATCTATGGAGTCTGAATGAAGATTGAAGCAGCCTGTTGTCTTTTGTATTTGTTATGTTTCAGTTTGGTTTTTCTTTCTCATGGTTTCTCCTATTCATTATTCTTCTTCTATATAACATGACTAATGTGAAAATATGTTTAATAGAAGTGTATACATATAGCCTATTTCAGATTGTAGGCTGTCTTGGGGGAGGAGAGGAGATGGAAGGGAAAATTTTTTTTTAAACTTATGAAGTGAATGTTGAAAACTAAAAATAAATTAATTAACTAAAAAGATTTGAAAATGGCAAAAATATTATAAATGTTGAATAATAGAGGAATATAAAATGTGAAAAGAAAGAATTAATGTAGTACAAGGCTACGGACCTGTTTGAATGTCACAGGACAAATTTTGAAATTAATAATAGCAAATATTATTCATAGAATCTGTCATGATTCCAGTAATTGTATGAAGAATGCTCTAAAAAGTGGAGATCATGGTAAGAGGGGGAGAGCAGTAAGTTACTTATTGTAATCATTCAGAAAGGTGGTAACAGAGTCATAACTATGATAATTTTGCCTAGTGCAAATTCAGGGATGGGAGTACTGACAAGGGGGATGGTGAAGTATTGTTAATAGTATTCTGACAGGAATTGTTGGTAGTATAGAGAACCCTAAACATGTATATAGTCATGCCAAGGGGAGGGGCATCCTATCTCACAGAAAGCCATATATGTGTAGTTGAATCTTCTATATCCAAAGTACTATGAAGCAATGTAGATTAATGTTTGTTGCCAATGGGAGAAAATATAACCCATTTTCTACTTCATCGTACCCCCAATATTCACATACCATAGGTCAAAATCCCATTTGCTCATAGAGTTATGGCTCCGAATGATAATAAGATGTATAGTTAGGAGGAGGTTCCAGCAGGTGTAGAAGATCTACAAGGTAGCATGCTATATCACTCTAATGCAATATTTATCATAGTTTTTACAAGATAGGCTGAAGAAAATAAGATTTTATTTGTTGTTCTTCAGTTGTTTTAGTTGTGTCTGATTCTTCATGAGACCATTTTGGGTTTTCTTGAGGAAAATACTAGAGTAGTTTGCAGTTTCCTTTTCCAGATCATTTTACATAAGAGGACATTGAGGCAAACAGGGGAAACTATCTTGCCCTGTGTCACACAGGTCAGATTTCAATGTAGGGCTTCCTTACTCAGGGCTTGGTACTCTATCCACTGTATTACCTAGCTGCCCCTAACATTTGATAATGAATCTTAAATGTAGCTTAAAGATGAGCTGTTTAATTCATTCCCAAAGAATTAAGACAACTCATTGACACCAAAGGAAAAAAAAATATCAACTGATTTTGTGGAATGAGGGGAGATTATTTTAAGCTTTGAAATTATCCCATTTCATTTGGGGCTTGAAGGGAGTTATCAGCAATCATAGGTTGAACTGGGGTCAAAATGAAAATCTGCAGCTGAGAAACTGCAAATCTTCTTCATGTGTTTCAATATTGAAGCTTTTCAAAATTAATCAGCATATATTACAATATAATTATAAAGCAATCCTTTATCCAGAAAGTTCAAATTAAAATATTGGTGCTTTTCTGAATAAAGAGACGGGTTTATGCAAGAGAATGGGAATTTAATGGCAGGAGGCTATTCTTATTTATTTAAGTGAATATAATCATTATCAAACTAATTATTTGCAATGTAACTTATGATATTTTTTCATTAACTGTAAAAATTCTTTCTTGGATAAAGAGATAGGAGTAGAAAAAACTATCAGTGCCATAGAAACAAAGATTAGGAGTTGACTGTACTCTCAAAGAGAACCAAAATGATTTAATTCAGGCAAGGATCACTAGAGAAAATTGCAATTAATGTATCCCAGCCATAGATGGATTCATTAAAGGGAAAAACATTGTTTTGGAGAGTGTGTATATATATGAGACTCTCATATGTATCTTCACAGAACCCATCTTGTAAACTTGCTTTTCAGGTTTGAGTGATAGCTTGTTTTACAAGCTCAGGACATGAACCATTTGAAATATACTTTCCATAGTCATTGCTTTAACTCACAGAAATATTCCCCTAGAGCAAAACCAGAAATAAAACCCAGTTCATTAGTCATCAGTAACACCAAGGGGCATAAACCCTGCATTGCCCTTTAGAGAAAAATGCAGGGAACACAACCTGACAAATACTTACTGAATGACAACTGTAAGTCTAGAACTCGATTAGCTAAAATGAGAAAAACAGGAAAAAATTGCAGGAAATCATGCTGTATATTGTCCCTCTGCACAGAAACAAGAGAAGAAGCATTATTTGTGGTGCAATTTCCTTGAGTTCTTCAAACTGTAAATCCTCAAAATGAAGGCGATAAATTATATCACTGCAGTTGGTGGAAAGACTGTACATTATGTAAATCAACCCAGAGGCAAACCTATTACCTGTTCAACTAAAACTATCAGCAGTAGAAACAGCCAGCTGTTGTGGTAAGCTCCCCATCTTGTTTTTAATGATTTATCAAAAATATAAGATGGTCAAGTTTTACAATGCACAATTCACCCTTTTTTCTCCCACCAATAATTCTTGCCTTTTTCAGAAAATTGACCTGTGGTATATGGATTTATGCTTACATTAAAATATTTCAAAAATCACAAACATGCTATGACTTGCCTAGGTCCTTTTTGCTTCTTTGCTTCAGCAAAGTAATTCATCATCTGAAACCGTTTTTTTCCTTTAAATTCAAATTTCTTTTAATATCAGAAAAAGCTCAAAATGTTGAGATGATTAAAAACAAGATAAAACATCGCTGCAGTTAATATTAATAAAGATCCCATTTGTATGTGGATGATACTCCTGATCCAAACTTTTGTAAAAATATCATCACTCTGGGCATAAAGCACAGAGAAGAATAGATAGGTCTTGAGAAAATCACAAATTTGTGAACAAATAAGGGTATTTCTAAACATGTCCAAAAAATGAAGCCATTCAAAAAATGGAAAAAAAAAGTTTGTTAATTGCTTACACCTCAGGAATCCATTAGCTCACTTTTCATTTTGCACATTTTTAAATGTGATACTTTTCAAATTAAGTTTTTATCCTAAGAAGTAGCTGTTTCTGTTCAAGTAGTGTCTAGCTCTTATATGCTCATAGTCCTTTATAGAACTCATTTGCATCAAGGTTTTTTATGTTATAAAATATCAGAGACAATAAAAATTATTCACTATTATATTTTGACTCTACCTGTTATAATACACTTAATCTTTTTGATGCATTCTGACTCCTTAGTACTAATCCTAACATGTTGATGTTACCCAAATAAGGATGAAGCACCCTCAAATCATAAGAGGTCAATTTTTAACAATCTTATTTGAATAGCTAATTCATTCCATCATTCTCCTAAGAAATGTAGAGGTTATAGGTAAGAAAAGCCAATAAGTTGTGGGCAGAGGAAGGAAAGAAATAACCAAGGGCAACTTTTCTGATAATCACATATTTTGAAGCAACATAACTTTATTCTTTGGTTTACATTTGCATGGACATCCTATTGAAAAGAATAAGTCTACCTCTGGAACAGGAGACAATATCTCTACAGTACTGACATCCATCCCCAAAAAGCATTTCCTCCACTGTTGTTACATTGTCTAATAAGGTATTATTAAAAAAAAAAAGAAATCCATTTTACTAGAGTTCTGTATACTCTTCTCTTTGCCAGTTTAAATTCAATTTTCTGTCCTCTCAATAGTGTTTTCCTTATAAAATTGAATTCAAGTTCCCTTTTTGTTGAAATGGATATATCAGAAGGTTTATTTCTCAGCTTTCTCTTGCAGTACATTTGTGGCTCCACTGAATGAAAATGTATTTAGGCATTGCTTCTGTTCCTTGAATAGTCATCCAATAAAGCACAGGCATTATATAATTTATTTCAGCCTTATGGTTCCTAATATTTATATCCAGATTCATATTGAACTATCAGTATTTCTATTCAAAAGAAAGCCTAGTTTACATAACTTGATTGGGTAGAATTTTTGTTTTGGATAGTTCCTTGGGGTATGATATGTAGAGATGAGTTTTTCTTAGTACTCATATGGTTCCAGGTCACACTAGTAAATGCCATCAGATGTTGGAAGTAATATATCCAACTCCTCAAACTCATTTTCTAAAATCTGAACCACAGAATGTGTTTCTACTTAACCTCTACCAATTTACTCAGCTTTGCTTCATGGTCTGGGAGGATGAAGCCATAATCATGGGGGATATTAATATCTTCCTTCATTAATTCTCTGGCTCAGTATCAAATCTGTCTTGCTTCAAAGAGGGATGGTGCAAGATAAGAGCAACAAACTTGAATTCACATAACTAGAGTTTGAATCCTAGCTCTGTCACTATAGGTAAATTACCTAAACTCTCTGAACTTCATTTCTTCATTTCTGAAATGAAACAGTTGAACTAAATAATGTCTGAGGTCCTTTCCAGTACTTTGTCTGCGAACCTATGATCTTTTTCTGATATTGACTCTCAAGTTTTCTGTAGCTAATCTTTAATGTCAGTTAGGCCATGGGCTAAAGGCACCATCAAGTAACTAACTAATATGAAGGATTTTATGGATTTAGAGCAAGGGTTGTTTCTCTTCTCCCAGCAGAATACATCAGTGGGAACTTTATGAGGCACCATATACACTAGACTTTGAAGCCTTCAAGATATTTGTTAAAAGGGCCACACTGCATAAGGAACTATAATTGGCACATTGATTATCACTGAAAGAAATCTGAATTGTTGCAATCAAGTTAGGTCAGTTCTGTTACGTTTTTGTCATATTATTCAATCTGGTTGCTGTGAGGTGATATTTCAAAGATTTGATTTTCATTTCTCTAATCAAAAGTGATTTGGAACACTTCTTCATATGTGTGTGTGTGTGTGTGTGTGTGTGTATCCTTGATTTCTTTATTTTTAATTATTTTAATATATATTTGAGGGGCAGAGCCAAGATGGCAGAGTAGAAATAGCATTTCCAAGGTACTCTCCCACCAGACCACCCCCAAACCATGTAAAAGGGGGCACTGAACAACTTCTGGAGACCCAGCACCCACAGAAGGACACAGAGAAGCTGACCACCTGCTGGGGACAGCCCAGCAAACCTGCAGGGAGGGTCAACACAGCCCTCTGGGAGCCAACAGCCAAGCGCGGAGAGATGAGCCCAGGTCCAAATGAGCCGAGGGTTTAGCCCCAGGGTGGCTGGGCTGGCAGATGGCTGGAGGGACCCCAGAACACCATCAGCTGTGGCGATTCCGGAATTATCAACACAGACATGCCTAGGACAAAGTAAGAGGTTAGAGCCCTATGGACTTTGGGACCAGTATTTGGGGAATGTGTAGGCTTCCTCCCCTGGGGGCTAGAAGCCTCTGAGGAGATGCTCGCCATTTTGCAGCTTCAGTGAGAATATGGTTTTGCCTTTTTGCCTTCCTGGTCACTCCCTGCAGGGCTGTTGGGCTGTCCTCAGTGGGAGGTTAGCTTCTCTGTGTCGTTCTGTGGGTGCTGGCACTGCAGAAGTTGTTCAGAGTCCCCTTTCACATGATTTTGAAGTGGTGTGGGAGAGAGCACCTTGGAAGTGCTGTTTCTACTCCGCCATCTTTAGCCTTGATTTCTTTATCTGAAAATTGTTTGTTCATAAGCTTTGACCATTCATCACAATGATTTCTCAATAATTATATTTTTTGTAATTCATTTTAGTACCTTTTATGTTTACACCACACTCGTTGTTAAATGTATCTATATTTATCCTATCCCAACACACCATTCCTTTTAAGAAAAAAGAAATGGAAGGGGTATAGATCAAAATTATTAATGAAAACATTGACTGTATATGACATTATGTGTACTATTAATTTTATATTCTCCCTTTTATACATGTAAGGGATCCAATTTTCTTTTATAATTCCCTGTTTGTAATATATTATGAACTACTGAAATATCGCCTGAATATATCCATTATCTTTTGGGTGATACTCATTTTTATTTCTTTGGATAATGTAGAATATTATGTTTTGAAAGTATATAAGCTTGCAAGAATATCTAAAATGCATAGATGTTTTTTTTAATTTAATGAATTTGTGTAGTTCATTCTCAAATTTTACAGGTTAATGAAGTGATGTATTACTATGCTTGGGTATAGTACTACTATTTTATCATCTTTGAATAGATTTACAGTCAATTTATATTCTAATAATAGTCTTTTGGGGATTCATCTAAGTCAACCACATGAAACAAAATGAAAGATTGGAATATGGAAGCATTTTTTTTTTGTAATGCTTACCTGACTTTTTTTGACATAATGCTTAACTAGGTCTTTTAACTTTTTGTTCCTGTTTTCTTTTGCTTTTATATGACCTACATTTCCCAATTCAGAATTTCCTTTTGCCCTTTACCCCAAAATTATCCTTATAAGAATCAAATAGGGAGCAGGGAACAATTCACAAAAATGAACAAAAATATTTTTAAATGACAATTTATAAAGTATTCCAATCCATATTTACTCATTTCTACAAATTAAGGAAGGCTCATACTTTCTCTTAGTTTTGGTTTTGGATTAAGCAGTCATTATATTTTTGTAATCCCCAATTCTTATTGCTTTCTTGTTGTTCTTTTTAATTACTTTGTTTTAGTCATCATTAATGCTTCCTGTGTTCTGCTTCCCTTTCCAACAGGAATGTCAAATAAGGAATATACTAAATATGTTATAATTTCAATAGTATTAAAATATTCTAAAGATAGATAATACACTTAGGGTTGGGTATAAAAAGTTGATTATAAAGCGTGAGAAAATAAAAAGAAATGAACAAGA
Organism: Gymnobelideus leadbeateri; assembly: GCA_011680675.1. Taxonomy (NCBI): domain Eukaryota; kingdom Metazoa; phylum Chordata; class Mammalia; order Diprotodontia; family Petauridae; genus Gymnobelideus; species Gymnobelideus leadbeateri. Next base: position 18,953 of record WOXC01012326.1, on the reverse strand, counting down.
GATGGGAAAAGAAAGACCAAAATTAGTCAATATTCTTGTTGACTTGCTTTATACTAGATTATTGATTTAACATTTTTCAATTTGTAAAGGCAGGGGGAAATAGTTATGACTGGAATAACATCACTATGTTGTTGTGTGATGTCATTTTTATGGGATAAAATTAAACATTAAAAATAGATAAGCCCTAGGCTGCTTGTTATGATATCCTCTCCCCCCCCTCCAAAAAAAAGAAAAAAAAAAAAACAATTTTATATAAAGTTTGATGCAAGTCCGGCAAACTATTGTTTTAATAATAAGAAAACAAAAATTTAATAATATAAAAGGAACATCCACTTCTGGTAATTTTTGGAGAAAAAAAAAAAAAACAAAGAGACTGAATCATGAGTGACCTAGGAAATTGGCCATGACATCAGAAAAGTGATGGAGCTGTTTTCTCTTGGTGTGTTAAAAGAAAATGATGAGGATCAAGGACCAGAATCAACCTTGTAACTGAAACTGTATCATTTCCTGATTAGGAGGGTTTGTTTTATACATTTTCTCATAATAATAAAACTCATTTTGATCTTTTTTAAAGCCACTTTTATAATAATGCTATAAATTAAGTAGGGAAAATTATGTAAAGAAGAAAAAAAGATCCATGATTTTGTCAACAATGGGAACTCTTAATACGGGAATTTCTTTCACCACGAATACTGACTGCTATCTCTTCTTGAATTTATAGGTAAGTCTAGGGTCACATAGCAAATAAATAGAGGTAGCATTTAAAACATACATTCATAAACCTAAATTTAGTATTCTTTTTATTCTACTATGCTGTCTCCTAGATAAGAACTCCCCATCTTATTAATAAGGAAACTGAGTATCAGAAAATAACAATAATGATAAGCATTACAATAATTCTAATAATAATCTTTTTAATTACCAACCCTTCATCTATGTTATAAGGGCTTGATAATGACAAAGTAAGGGAATGCCAACCAGGATGTATGAAGAGGATCCTCTATGCTGAAAAATACTACACGTTCTCTATGAAGGCCCAGAAGGAACTCTGGACTGATTTTGCTATCATCCAAAGAGTTTGTTTTAAATCTAAGAAATAGATAGAGTGCTATAGTACTATAAGCTAGCTCTACTCAAAAACACTGGGCTAGCCACCTTGACACAGGTGTCAGGGGAGCAAGTGGTACATTTTCATGGTATCAAAGCACAAAATGCCAAGATATATTGAATTGAACAGGAATCCCAATGTCTACTCTTCTAGAAATGCTTCATTGCAGATGGCACTAACAAATGTGAAAAATCATAAGGTTAGGGAATGAAGTGAAAACATGACTACCTTAATTAAATACCAATACTATTTCCTAACAAAACAGGAAATCGTTCTCATCATTTATATACAATGTTTTCAGTTGTTTCTTATCACCAATTTCCTTAGTTCCAAGTTACGTAATAATGTATTGCTGACCAGTCCAGAGTAACCATAGGGAAAAAAAACAGAAAAACAAAAAAAAAAGTTTTAGGACACATATTCATGCCTATCATAGACCTGAGTTCAATGAGCATATAAATTATGCAAAAAATGCATAATTTTAAAAATCTTTACCCCAGAGCCTCAGGTTCTGTATGGGAAGTAATGGTGGTGAAGGTGGTGATGGGTATGTCCCTGGGATTTGGTGGAGAAATATTTTTGTTTGCTATTACTATTTTTGGAGGGGCAAGGCAGGGCGATTGGTGTTAAGTGACTTGCCCAAAGTCACACAGCTAGTAAATGTCAAGTGTCTGAGGCTGGATTTGAACTCAGATCCTTCTAACTGCAGGACTGGTGCTCTATTCATTGGGCCACCTAGCTGCCCCAACTCTTAGTATTTTTGAAATCAATATTTCTTTGTAAGAGCTAATCTGATATTTAAGTGGTTAAACAGTTTGGGGTCACTAGTGTTTAGAGTCCCTCAAAAGTAGCTAGAAAAATCAATAAGGTTTTGAGTCTACAGTAGTAAAGCAGGGACTTCTTCAACTCCTACAGCATAGCAGAAACCTTTGGGTGTGAGAGGATGTAACAGACTTGGCCTTCAAACAATTTTATCAGAGCAAACCTATGTTCCAAAAATATTCATAAAATACTATTTATAAAGTACAAACTTCAATAATGGGAGAAATTTTAGTTATATGTGTGTGGATATTGACAATATAATAAGAACAATGATAGTAACTAAGGTATTTTACTTATTTAGTAACCTAATCAAACTATCAATGGATTATGTTATAATTTTTTTAAATGCTAAAATTTATCTCTGGGCAGGAGTGGGGCATATAAAAGAACTAAAGGGAAATAATGAAAAAATAAGAGGGTCTAGCAGAACCAAAACTCAAACTATACAAAAAGTGGAAGTCTTCAAAAAGATTTGGTACCAGTTAGAAAATATAGGTCATTAAGTGACATTAATTAGGTAAACAACATGCAGAAACAAATACAGTAGCATAGTGTAAGATAAAAATGAAAGACTGTAGTTAGTGGGGAAAAAGATTCACTACTTAGCAAATATTTCTGGGAAAACTAACAGCACTATTAAAATTTAAAATGGGGGGGGGGGGCAGAATCAAGATGACAGAGTACAAACAGGACTTCCACATAGCTCCAGCTCCCACATCACCCAATTCATGTGAAAAATGACTCTAGACAAACTTTTGAGCTACAGAACCCACAAAATGACAGAGAGAAGCTAACCTCCTGCTGAGGACAGCCTAGCAGGCTGGCAGTAAACAGCCAGCATAGCACTTTGGGAGCCTAGCCCAGAACCAGAAACCGAGGTTATAGCCTCAGTTTGGGCCTGAAGAGCCACTCGCTGAAAGGACTTCAGATCACCAGCAGCTGTGGTACTTTCCAGAATTATCAACCCTCTCACTTTGTCCTTGGCATCTACGGATGCCCTGTAGCAGTATGGATTTTGGGACCTGGGAATTCAGAGTATGATCAGGCCTTCTCCCCCAGGGAGAAAAGCAGCTAAAGCCCCATGGCCATGCAGCCACGACCTTGTGGCTGCTTCAGAGCTCCTGGTCTTCAGATTGTAGGGGTTCCAAGTAAGAGTATGAGGGATATTTGCTCTTGCTTTAATCTGCTTGGATGCAAATTGCTGTCTAGGGTGGAGATCCTGGGGTGCATGAGGAGTGTGCCAGAGAATATGGAGGCATCAGAGAGGGCATACTAATATCTCCAGCAGCATTGAAAACCTCGGTGTTTGGGATAAAGCTCCCATTTCTGGGACCAGAGTTCTATTGTGGCAATAAGCTCAAAAGTAAAATAATTGAGTTGCAACATGAGCAGGCAAAGGAAGCAAAGCAAACAGAGCAACCCACTTTACACTCCTATTTGGGGACAAAAAGGATCAAAGCATGGAACAGGAAGAAGACAGAGAACTCAGAACCCTTGCACCAAAAACTTCCAAGAAAAATATGAGCTGGTTACAGGCCATAGAGGATCTTTAAAAGGATATGAAAAATCAAATAAGAGAAGCAGAATGAAAATTGGGGAGAGAAATGAAAATGATGCAAAAAAATTTTGAAATGAGAGTCAACAACTTGACTGAAGAAAATAATTACTTAAAAACTAGACTAACTCAAATGGCAAAAGAGGCTCAAAATAGCAATGAAGAGAAGAATGCCTTAAAAAGCCAAATTTGCCAGATGGAAAAAGGATCTCAAAAGCTCACAGAAGAGAGTCATTGCTTCAGAATTAGACTGAAGCAAATGTAAGGTAACGACAGTAAGAAAAATCAAGATACTCTTAACAGATCCAAACATATGAATATAAGAGAAGGCAATGTGAAATATCTCATTGGGAAAACCACTGACCTAGAAAATAGATCCAGGAGAGACTATTTAAAATTATTGGACTTCTTGAATGTCATGATCAAAGAAAGAACCTAGAATACATTCTTCAAGAAATTTTCAAGGAAAATTGCCTTGATGTTTTAGAACCAGAGGGCAAAATCGAGGTCGAAAGAATCCACCCATCACCTACTGAAAAAGATTGCAAAAAGAAAACTCCTATGAATATTATAGCCAGGTTCCAGAATTCCCAGATCAAGGAGAAAATATTACAAGCATCAAGGAAGAAACAATTTCACTACTGTGGAAACACAATCAGGATAACTCAGGACCTGGCAGCTTCTACATTGAGGGAATCAAAGGGCTTGGAATATGATATTCCAGAGGTCAAAGGAACTGGGATTAAAACCAAGAATCACCTAGCCAGCAAAACTGAGTATGATGTACAGAGGGAAATATTGTCATTCAGTGGAATAGAGGACTTTCAAGATTTTGAGTTACAAGTTTTCCCCATTTGTTCCCTACCCACCACCCCAGAATAGCAGTCCCACAAGATATCCCCTCATCCAATGTGCTCTCTCCCCTATCTTCTCCCATAACACCTTCAACTTTTCCATTAGGGTAAGGTAAAACTCTGTACCCTAATGCCTGCACATCTTATCTCCCAATTACATGCAAAATAGTATTAATAATAGTATTTATATATATTTGAAACATTTAATTTTAAATCTTTGAATTTCAGATCCATTCCCTTCCTCCCTTGTCACACACTTCCTCTGGGAAGATGAACAATTCAGTATGGGTTGTACATGTATTGCTCTGCAAAACATTACCACTGTAGATATATAATAAAAAGACTGCTTATATTTTCTCCCACCCATTCCATGCCCCACCTGGTCCATTCCCTACTTTGATTTAGTCCCTCTTTGAAAGTGGGTACTTCCAACCTCCCCTCCCCACCAAATACCGTCCTCTCCATCATTCCCCCTCTCATTCCCCCTTCTCACTATTCTACTGCCAAGTGAGATATCCCATTTATTATGTATGTGATTCTCTCCTGAGCCAAATTCAATGAGAATATGGCTTTGCCTTTTTGCCTTCCTGTTCTTTCCCTCCCCTGAAACCACTTCCCCTTGCCTCTTCTACATGAGATAGTTTACCCTACCCTGTCTCACCCCATCTCCTCTTGCCACGTTCCTCTCTCAATTCTTAACTTCACCTCTTAAGTATCATGCCTTCCCACCAAATTGAAGCTGTGCCTTCTATCGATGTATACCTGTAAACACACACACACACACACACACACACACACATTCATATATGTATTGATATACCCATATAAACTTCTTCAATTATTTTCATAATGAGAAAGGTTTCATTAGTAACAATTATTGTTTTTCCACATAAGAATATAACTAGTTCAACTTTTATAAGTTCCTTTTGATTTCTTTTCCCTGTTTACCTTCTCAAGTATATCTTGCTTCTTTTGTCTGAATATCAAAGTTTCTATTCAACTCTTGCTTTTCCCTCAAGAATGCTTGAAAGTCATCTATTCCATTGAATAACCATATTTTCCCCTGAAACAAAATATTCAGTTTTGATGATTCTTGGCTTTTATCCCAGGTTTTTGCCCTATACACTATCATATTCCATGCCCTTCCATCCCACAATGTAGAAGCTGCCAGGTCATGTGCTATTCTGATTGTGTTTCCACAATATTGAAATTGTTTCTTCCTGGCTACTTGTAGTATTTTCTCCTAGATGTGACAATTCTTGAACCTGGCTATAATATTCCTAGGAGTTTTCTTTTTGGGATCTTTTTTCAGGAGGTGATCTGTGGATTCTTTCAACCTCTATTTCCCCTCTGTGTCTAAAATATCAGGGCAATTTTACTTGAGAATTTCTTGAAGGATGATTTCTAGGTTCTTTCTTTGATCATGGCTTTCAGGTAGTCCAATAATTTTTAAATTATCTCTCCTCGATCTATTTTCCAGCTCAGTGGTTTTACCCATGATATGTTTCACATTGCTTTCTATTCTTTCATTAGTTTGGATCTGTTTAACAGCATCTTGATTTCTCATAAAGTCACTAGCTTCCATTTGCTCCATTCTAACTCTGAAGAAATGAATCTCCACAGTGAGCTTTTGAGATCCTTTTTCCATCTGGCAAATTTGGCTTTTTAAGGCATTCTTCTCCTCATTGCCCCTTTGAGCCTCCTTTGCCATTTGAGTTAGTCTATTTTTATGGCTTTATTTTCTTCAGGTAGGCTCTTGACTCTCATTTCATACTTTTCCTGCATCCTTCTCATTTCTCTTCCCAATTTTTCCTCACTTCTCTTAATTGGTTTTTAAAATCCTTCTGCAGTTCCTCTATGGCCTGTAACCCACTCATATTTTTATTTGGGGCTTTTGTTGCAGGATTTCTGACCTCACAGTCCTCCTCCTGTTCCATCCTTTGATCCTCTTTGCCCCCAAAATAGGAGTTTAATGTTGCATTTTTCTGTTTATTTTGTTTCCTTTGCCTAGGCATGTTGCCACTTAATTACTTAACTTTTGGGCTTATTCCCACAGCAGGACTCTGCCATCAGACAGAGGAGCTTCCGTCCCAAACATTGGGGTCTTCACAATTTCCAGAGGTATTAGTTTCATGGCCTATGTGAAGCCTCCACATGCATTGGCAAGATGTTGACTGACCCCAAGACCTCTACCCCAGACAGCAATCCAGATCCAGGGAGGTTAAAGCAAGAGCGATTACCCCCCAAGACTGATTGCTGGATCTCCCTACAGTTCGCAGACCCGGAGCTGAAGCTGCAACTGGATCTGCTAAATGGCCTCTGTGCCCCCAGGGGCAGAAACCTAACATGTTCCCCAAATGCTGGTCTCAAAGTCCATAGGGCACTAACCTCTCACTTTGTCCTAGGCATGTCTGTTTTGATAATTCTGGATTTGCCAGAACTGCTTGTGTTCTGGGTTCCCTCCAGCCACCTGCTGGCCTGGCTGCCTTGTGCCTAAAACCACAACTCACAGGGACCTGGGCTTGGGTCCCAGAGTGCAGCGCTGGTCACTCCTTGCAGGGCTGTTGTGCTGTCCTCAACAGAAGGTTAGCTCCTCTGTGTCGTTCTGTGGCTCCTGGAGCTCCAGAAGTTGTTCAGAGACCCCTTTTACGTGATTTTGAAGTGGTGTGGGAGAGAGCACCTTGGAAGTGCTGTTTCTACTCAGCCATCTTGGCTCCGCCCCACTTTCAAGCATTCTTGATGAAACAACTAGACTTGAATTGAAAATTTGAGATTCAGATCCAAGAAGGAAGAGAAGCTTAAGAAGGTAAACAGGGAAAAGAAATTATAAGGAACTTATCAACGTTGAACTCCTTATATTCCTTTACAGAAACAAGGTAATTGTAACTTATGAAACTTTTCTAAGTATGACAATATTTGAAGGGATTATAAATATATATGTGTGTATGTGTGTATATGTATATATGCATATATATATGTTTATATAGGAAATTATATGGGCATATGAATACATATGTGAGTGTGTGTATATATGTCTACACGTATACATAGACAGAGGGCACAGGACCAATTGAATAGGAAGGGATGATAATTAAAAGGTGAAATTAAGAGGTGAGATAGGAATATTATGAGAAGAGATGGGGAGAGACAAAATGGGGTAAATGATCTCATATAGAGGATGCAAGGGAAAATGGTTACAATGGAGGGGAAGAACAGGAAGGCAAAAGGAAATGAGACAACTATATTCTCATTGAATTTAGCTCAGGGAAGGAATTATATACACACTAAATAGGGCATCTCACTCTCCAGGAGAATAGAGGAGAAGAGGGAAAGATGGGGGATAATGAAAGTGAGGGCAGTCTGGGGGGGAGGGAAGTTGGAAGCACCCACTTTTGAAAAGGGACAACATCAAAGTAGAGAATAGAACAAGTGGGGGCTGGGATAAGATAGAGGGAAATATAGTCATTCTTTCACAATATATCCACTATGGAAATATTTTGCATAGCTCCACAGTTGCAAACTATATTGAATTTTTTATCTTCCCAGTGAGGGTAGGTGATAAGGGAGGAAGGGAAAGAATCTGGAATCCAAAGTTTTAAAATCAAAAGTTTAAAATATATACACATATTATCATTATTATTATTATTATTTTACATGTAACTGGGAAATGAGATATACAGGCACTGGGGTATAGAGATCCACCATCCACTGAACCCTACTGGAAAGTTGAAGGGGGAGTGGCAGAAGATAAGGGAGAGAGCAGTTTGGGGGAGGGAATATTCAGTGGGAACACTGTTTTGGGGTCTTGGATAGGGAAAATTGAGGGGAAATTTGTAATTCAAAATCTTGTGGAAATGAATGATGTAAACTAAAAAATAAGAAAGAGAAAAAAAAACTAATTATATTCCAATATGTCACACCATGTTAAGATAAAAACTCCCAAATGGTGACATACCATAAACCTGTTGTCACAAAGGTTACATCAGGAATTAGAGGACTGAATGTATTGTATTGACTGAGGAAGAATTCTTTTTTTTTTCTTTTTGGAGGGCAATTGGGCTTAAGTAACTTGCCCAAGGTCAATTGGCTAGGATTTTGTTTGTGTGTGTGTTACGTGTCTGAGGCCAGATCCGAACTCAAGTCCTTCTGACTCCAGGGCCAGCTCTCTACTCACTGTGCCAACTAGCCGCCCCTGAGGAAGAATTCTTAACCAAAAATGGGACAGAAAATTGTGCGTGAGGTAAATGGAACAATTTTAAATTATATATGAATTATATATATATATATATAATTCATATATATATGTATATGTGTGTATAAGTATACATGCATGCATATATGTATATATGTGTGTATACATACACACACACAAAAAGTCAAAAGTAGAAGTGGGGGCGGGGCAGAGCCAAGATGGCAGAGTAGAAACAGCACTTCCAAGGTGTTCTGCCCCACACCATCTCCAACCAATGTTAAAGGGGAATCTGAACAACTTCTGGAGCCACAGCACCCACAGAACGGCACAGAGAAGCTAACCTCCTGCTGAGGACAGCCCAGCAGCCCTGGAGGGAGGGACCAGTGCATCGCTCTGAGAGCCAGCAGCACAGTGTGCTGGGAACCAACAGCACAGGGCTCTGGGAGCTGAGCCCAGGCCTGAGTGAGCTTCAATTTTATCCCCAGGGCAGCCAGGCCAGCAGCTGGCTAGAGGGACCCCAGAACACCAGAAGCTGTGGCGATCCGAGAACTATCAGCACAGATATGCCTAGGACAAAGTGAGAGGTTAGTGCCCTATGGACTTTGGGACGAGTATTTGGGGAACATGTCAGCTTCCTCCCCTGGGGGTGAAAAGCTGCTGAGCAAACACAGCACAAAGGCCATTTTGCAGCATCAGTGGCTTCTGTGGCTCCTGGTCTGTGAACTGTAGAAAGATCCAGCAATCAGTCTGGGAGTTAATCACTCTTACTTTAACCTGCCTGGTTCTGGATTGTGGTCTAGAGTGGAGGTTTGGGGTGGGTATCCACCTTGCCAGTGCGAGTGGAGGCTTTACAGAGGCCACACAACCTCCAGGAGTTGTGAAGACCCCACGTTTAGGATGGAAGCTCTCCTGTCTGGTGGCAGACTCCTACTATGGCAACAAGCCCCAAAATCAAGTAATTAAGTGGCAATATTCCCAAGCAAAGGAAACAAAATAAACAGAAAAATGCAACTTTAGACTGCTATTTTAGGGGCAAAGAGGATCAAAGCATGGAACAAGAAGAGGACTGAGGGGTCAGAAATCCTGCACCAAAAGACCGAAATGAAAATACAAGCTGGGTACAGGCCATAGAGGACCTTAAGAAGCAGATAAGAGAAGTGGGAGAAAATTGGGAAGAGAAATGAGAAAGATGCAAGAAAAGTATGGAATGACAATCAACAGCCTGACTGAGGAAAATAACACCCTAAAAAATAGACAAACTCAAATTGAAAAGAGGCCCAGAAAGGCAATGAGGAGAAGAATGCCTTAAAAAGCCAAATTTGCCAGATGGAGAAAGAATCTCAAAAGCTTACTGAGGAGAATCACTCCTTCAGAATTAGACTGGAGCAAATGGAAGCTAGTTACTTTATGAGAAATCAAGATGCTGTTAAACAGATCCAAACAAATGAAAGAATAGAAGCCAATGTGAAATATCTCATGGGAAAAACCACTGACCTGGAAAATAGATCCAGTAGAGATAATTTAAAAATTATTGGACTGCCTGAAAGCCACAATCAAAGAAAGAACCTAGAAATCATCCTTCAAGAAATTCTGAAGGCAAATTGTTCAGTTGTTTTAGACCCAGAGGGCAAAATAGAGGTTGAAAGAATCCACCGATCACCTCCTGAAAAGGATCCCAAAAAGAAAACTCCTAGGAATATTATAGCCAGGTTCCAGAACTCCGAAATCAAAGAGAAAATACTCCAAGCAGCAAGGAAGAAACAATTCCAATATTGTGGAAACACAATCAGAATAGCCCAGAACCTAGCAGCTTCTACACTGGGGGATGGAAAGGCATGGAATATATTCCAGAGGGTTAACAAGCTGGGATTGAAGCCAAGGGTCACCTACCCAGCAAAACTGAGTATCTTGTTTCAGGGGAAAATATGGTCATTTAGTGGAATAGAGGACTTTCAAGTATTCTTGAGGAAAAAACCAGAGTTGAATAGAAAATTTGACATTCAGACAGAAGAAGCAAGAGATGCTTGAGAAGGTAATCAGGGAAAAGAAATCAAAAGGAACTTATCAAAGTTGAACTGCTAACTTTCCTACATGGAAAAACAATAACTGTTTCTGATGAAACCTTTCTCGTTATGAAAATAATTGAAGAAGGGTATATTGACATATGAATACATATGTGGATGTGTGTATATATGTTTACAGTTATACATGGATAGAGGGCAAAGGTTGAATTTGGTGGGAAAGGATGATATTTATGGGGTGAAATTAAGAGGTGAGAAAGGGAAGGGATAAGAGGAGATGGGGAGAAACAGGGTAGGGTAAACTATCTCATGTAAAAGAGGCAAGGGGAAGTGGTTGCAGGGGAGGGGAAGAATAGGAAGGCAAAAAAGGCAAAACCCTATTCTCATTGAATTTGGCTCAGGGAGAGAATCACATACATAGTAAATGGGATATCTCACCCTGCAGGAGAGTAGGGGGGAGGGCAATGATAGGGGGATGATGGAGGGGAGGGCATGCTCGGGGGAGGGGAGGTTGGAAGTACCCACTTTCAAAGAGAGACAGGATCAAAGTACGGAATGTACCAGGTGGGGGGTGGGATGGATGGGAGGGAAATATAAGCAGTCTTTTACAATATATCTACTATGGTAATGTTTTGCATAGCTATACATGTAGAACACATACTGTATTGCTTATATTCGCAGCGGGTGTGGGTGACAAGGGAGGAAGGGAATAGATCTGAAATTCAAAGTCTTAAAATTAAATGTTTCAAATGTATATAAATACTATTATTAATACTATTCTGCATGTAATTGGCAGATAAGATGTTCAGGCATTAGGACTCAGAGATTCACCTTGTCATAATGGCAAAGTCGAATGTGTATGGGAGAAGATATCGGAGAGAGCAGATTGGATGAGGGGATATCTAGTGGGACTGCTATACTGGGGTGGTGGGTAGGGAACAAATGGGGAAAAATGGGGAAAAAATGTAACTCAAAATCTGGTGGAAATGCATGATGATAAAGCATTTGTTAAACAAAAAAAAAAGTAGAAGTGGGAAGAAGAAGGTGGAGGCATATGGTTGGAGTTCTAGGCCTGGATTCAGGAAGAGGTGAAATAATAGAGTCTTAGAAACTCCCTAGTTGTATGAACCTGAGCAACTCACTTAAACTCTGAATGCCTGACAAAATAGATCCACTGGAGAAGGAAATGATCAACTATTCCTGTATCCTAGACAAGAAAATATGAAATAGGTTCATGAAGAGTTGGATACAACTGAAACCATTGAAAAACAATAAAAAATAAATAGATAAAATAAAAATCTTTGTGTCTTTTTTTAAAATTAGGTCTTGTATACAAAATATATATGCCATTGATTCTAATGCATAAGACAAAGATGTATATATTCTACATTTCATAAAGGAACAAAGGATTTAATCAGAAAGGATTCAAAGAAATAAATCCAAGTTCTAAAGAGCCACATAAAAACATTTCAAATTACTCAATTCAGATAAAGACAAATTCAAGCAATTTTAAGATTCTAATTCAATTAGTTTTAAGATTCTACCATCAAACAGGCAAAAACCCACCAATTGGAAAATGACAATATTTTGAGTGCTTGCAGAGAAAGTGGTGTATTAATAATGCACTGTTGGTGGAATTCTAAATTATACCTGTCATTCTAGAAAGCATTTTGGAACTACGTCTTCAAAGTTATTAAAATCCATATATTATTGACTCAGCCATGCCCTTATAAGGCCTATACCTAAAAGATATTAAAGAGCAAAATGACTCATGAGTCCAGAAATATTTTAACAGCATTTTCTATAGTATCAAGGAACAAAATAAAACATAAAATGGAAACTAAGTGTGTACCTATCTTTTAAAGTATGGATAAGGAAATTATGTTATATGAATTAAATGACATGTTTCCATGGGGGTGTTTGAGCATGGTAGAGATAGAGATACAGTATAGAAAAGAATAAAAAAATATGCTCAATGAGGCATCATTTAAAAAAAAAATAAAGATAAAGGATCAGAAGGAAGGCCAGAAATTTAGCTTTAAAAGCTACTGATTTGTTTTACTACATACTTAAAAAAAAGTTTACTTACCTAACAAAGACCTGCATTTTCTTGTATAATTCTCTTTTTCTTTTTTTGTGTGTGTGAGTGTGTGTGTGTGTGTGTGTGTGTGTGTGTGTGTGTGTGTGTGTGTGTGTGTAAATGCACATTCTGGGAGCTTATGTAGTTCATAATATATTTAAATGCAAGAAAAAATGAGTTCATAATAGGAATAAAATAAAGACAGAATGAACTCAACCAATTCTGTCAACAAATAATTGTTAAACACGTAAGTAGGTCATGCAGATTTTTAGAAAACAATAAAGGGATTTATGATGGCAATTGAAGATTAGGTCACTGAGAACAGAAAATACAGATGAGTTTTCTTTATATAGACCACCCTTTCATCAATGCAGATGATTTAAAGAAATAGCAGAAAATGTGCAGCATTGCTATCAGAGTACAAAAAAAAAATAGCACTCACTAGATATCTAGTAAAACATGATATGGTAGTTCCCCTCTTTCATAAACTAAAAGATGATAAATATCAATACTATACATAAAGACTTTCAAAATATTAATTCAATGGATGAATATTCTTAGAGTCTAGTACCACAGATCTATCTGTTGCAAATAATTTTGTGGGCGTGAGATTCCTTTTTTTATTAATAGATGTTGCCATAACACATACTCATAATGTCTAAGCTATGTAAAACCTTGATGTTATAAAATATGGAAAACTAGTAGAATACAAAATTGTGTGGGAACAGCATGAGGAACATTATATCTCTATTGTCTTGCCTACCACTAGGGTTGTCCTGAAGGTGATTTCAGTAAGCCTACAGAACAAAAATTTATATTCCATTATTTTCATTCAATTAAAAAAATCTCATTCACTGATGAAGCAGAAGAATTTTATATATAAAATAATAACAGGATACTGAATTATTCCATTTCTATATGAATGACATAAAAGATGAGATTATTAGTAATAATAATAATATTACATATCAGGCTTAGATTTGTTATATCATTTAAAATGTGTTTACAACAGTTCTATCAGATATATGCTATTATTTCTACTTTACAAACAATTAAAGGAAAGGTCAGATAATTTTAATGATTTGGTCATGATTTATAAGAGTCAGAGATTAGTACAATTCCAGTCTTTGAGACCCCAAATGTATGACTTTTTCACTTTGGATATTGCCTTTCAAAAGGTTAGGAAAAAATGTTTCTTTTTCTAAATATTAAGGAACTTAGCATTACACATTTTGGAGTTCCTTAGAAATTTAATATTCTTTACTATTAATTTTTGTCACTTGTAGGAATAAAGTCTGTAGGCTGGGTGTGATAAAATGCCTGTAGTCTCTGCTTTAGGGGAAGCTTAAGCTGCTGGATCTCAAGTTCAAGAATACTGAGATATTGTAAATCCAACTGGGTTATTGAACAAATTATGTAGAGCCAAAATATGGTGAGTCCCTAAGAGACTAAATATAGGTGAACTGGACTAGTTTTGAAAAATGAAGCAGATTAAAGTTTCTTATCAGTATTGGGATCTGGTTCAAGAATGCCCACTGAACTTGTACCCTCGATGAGAAAGGGAGATCATGTCTAAAAAAAAATTCATTTTTGTGACCCTTATGCTTGCAAATTTGTAAGGTGGAGCAAGCATTTATCTAGTCCCTATCATCTGCCAGGCATTTTGCTAAGTGCTTTTAAATATGATCCAATTTCTGCTTTACAATATACCTATGAGGCATCCTATTGTCTGCACCATCTAACTGCTGTGACATTAAGTAACAGGATCTGAAGTGAAACAGATTAGCATTGTCATTTAACCTTTACTTTCCCCAATACCACTGAACTGTACAGAAAGAGAAGAGGGAAAAACTAAGTAGTGGTGTGATATACAGTTGAAGATTGTCAGGGTAAACAGAACAGTATGGAAAAGAGAGCAAGGGATTAAAAGGGAAGAGCATCATGTAACAAAACTGTTAACAGAATCATATAATTTTAGATTCGGGAGTTGAGTTCAATAGAAATTGATTTTAACCCATAAAATGATAGAATGCTTATTGTTCTACTGTTGACAAATATTAAAGCAGCTTCTGCCTTAAGAACTCCAAGGATAGGGGGCAGCTAGGTGGTGCAGTAAATAGAGCACTAGCCCTAGAGTCAGGAGGACCTGAGTTTAAATGTGAGCTCAGATACTTAACACAAAAACTAGCCATGTGACCTTGGGCAAGTCACTTTACCCCAATTGCCCTCCAAAAAAATTACTTTGAAAAACTAAATCATTTGGGGTGGCTAGGTGGTGCAGTGAATAGTGCACAGGCCCTGGAATCAGGAGGGCCTGAGTTCAAATCCAGCCTCAGACACTTAACACAATAATTAGTTATTAGGCAAGTCACTTAACCCCAATTGCCCTCCAAAAAATGTAAAAAAAAAATTAGAACTTCAAGGACAGGGAATCCACTTCTCACCTACCTAGTAATGTAATGGAGATGTATTGAGTCTAATTTCAATTTTGAGCACGCCAACAACTGTTCCCTTAAAACTTAAACTCTCTAATGCTACTATATATATTATATTGAAAATTATGAGTGTATGTCAAATGGCAATATCACCATATACTCAGTTTTATCAGGTAAAGAAAATGTTTCACTTTATTCTTAAGAGGCAGAATCGTTACAGTATAGATGGAAACCCTGGCATTGAGAGTCTGAAAATTTGCATTCAAATTTTCTAACTGTCACTCTTTTTGGTTCCAGGAAATAATGTAGCCTCTGTGAGACTCATTGCATGTTGGTTTCCTCTATAAGTTTCTTCATCTATAAAAGTGGACATGAGTACAACATTGAGAATAAGTACCTTAGATGATTATTTTCATATAAAAGTGAAGTGATACACGGAAAATTAATTGAAATCTGTAAAAATCTCTACAAATGTTTATCATTCATGTTGTTCCAGGCAATCTATCATTTTCCCCCTGGAATTTTAGCCTTTAGGGGGCAAAAATATAACTTTTATCACTTCTTTCTAGCTACCAACCTCAAAAGCTTGATCATCTGTAATTCTTCCATTTCTTCACTACCTAGTGCCACATTCTATGAATACTATTTTCACAATGCTGTTCAGATCCATCCCATTCTTTCTGCTTCCATAGCAACCAACTAACATTCAGGCCTTCACCTCTTGTCAACTAGACCCTTCTAATTATTTCCTAATTGGTCATCTTGCTTTTAATAAAGACCATCTTTAAAGCAAGGGAGCAACTATCTAATATAAATCTGATCATGTCAGTAGCCCAAATCGTTACTAATTCCCTCTTTGCCCCCTTGATATACTGCTATTCAAGCCCCTGCAGGACTTGACTTCTACTGGATTTCTAGGCATATGTCATACTACTTCCTCTCAGACTTTCAAGAATCTTGTTATATTGGATTCTTACTTTTCTGACTTTTCCTATATATACTTTTCTCAAATCTTTATTCTCTTTCATTTCTCATCCATATCATCTACTACAATACGACTACCTGCAACAAACTGGAAAACAAAGAAGCCTTGGGGGTACCAGCACCTTCCCAAGGGCCAGTTCTGCTTCTAACTCAGTCCTCGAACTCATAGAATTTCTCCTTTGGAGAAAGAACCAGCTATCCACATTCGGCCCATTGGCAGCCACTAGGCAACAATGAAACCTGAGGGAGAAATAGGAAGCCAGCAAATGCCAAGAATATCAAAGTATCAACATCACTTTGACAATTCCTTCCCTTAATATCCTGATGGAGACAAAAAGGACCCTTTGACTAAAGCCTTAGAACTAGTACTGCTCACTAAATCATCACATCTGCTTCTATCCCATCCTCCACAATCATACTTAATGGCATAAATCATTTTGCAGAAGAGCTCACTTTTCTCAAAATCAGAAACAACTGATATTTGCTTACCAAAAGGCAAATAGGCACAGGTGTCCTGGGAGTGAAAGCATCTCATGCTGCCAATCCTGCTTACAGTTCCGCTCTCACAGCTATCATCTGATGAAGGAACTCCTGTGGAGAAGAGACCATTCCTCTCATTAATTGCTACAGGGATGACAAGACAATCTAACTAAACAGCAAGGTGCCCTCAGGAAGAATGAAGGCAGAAGTCACTTGGAAAGTCTAACACTATCATCATCTTGACCATCATTTTCCTTCAGATTTTTAAAACAACAGCTCAGGATATGAATAAAAGAACCTTGAAAAGAATATTTCCAATTCAGTGTCATCAGTCATCATCTGGGGAAGCAACCTCAAGGAGAAGCAGCCTGGAAACTGCTCCAGCAGATATTATGACCACAACTACTGAGGACCTAGGATAGAAAGTTCTTATCATCAAAGTGCTTGGCACTATCAAGTAATTTCACAAGAAAAACACATCAATTTATCAGTGAAAATGACTTAAAGAGGAAGCATTATCGTTTGTTTTGTTGTTTTAACCTCAAGAATATGTGACAAACAACTGACATGGAAAATTGATAGAGGAGAGGAAATATCCAAATAATACAATAGTAATATTCTAGGTATCATGGAAGACATATGAAAAATTATCATGACCCTAAAGAACTTTGCAATCTATTTGTAATAATACCACACATACAAACACACATATACACAAAGTTTACATGAAATCAGTAGCAAGCAATAAAATGTAGCGTTAATTTGTCCAATAAAATGTAAAATTCATAGTATTTTTTAAAAATTCATATTATTTCTTAAAAGGAAGAAGTCAAAAAGGCCTAGATACTATGGGAGACTTCATGGAAAGTAACTGAATTTGAGCTGGGCCTAGGGAAACAGCAAGATAAGTTTGAAAAAGGGTAGTGAGGAAAGAAACAAAATGACAGAAATGAGAATTAACATGATGCAAAAGTGAGACAATGAAGGGCAGTCCCATTTAAAAACAATAAAAAGAATTCATTTTCAGATGTAATATAAAATAAGATAAAGGAGAAAAATGGGGATCGATTATAAGTAACATTAAAAGTCATAACTGAAGATTAGATAATTGAGGCTCTAATAGGAGAATGTTGTAGCTTTTTAAGCAGGTGGATGGTCTAACAAGAGGAGATAAATTATTCTGGCATCAACGTGCAGACAGGAACAGAAAGAGTACAGAGCCACACAGAGCATTACAATAATTCAAACATGATGTGATCCTGTATTAAAATCAGAGGCAGTAGAAATAGAAATTAAAAATACAAAAGGCATTTTGAAGGAAAAAAATTTGTAATATTCAGTAACTAAATATATAGAGAGATAAAGAATAGGAATGAGTCAAAGTTATCTTCAAAGTTTCAGACCTGAGTAAATGAAAGAGTGGTGATCCCATTGATCATGATAAGAAATTTTTAAAGGATGGTGAATTATAGGGGAAAATGAGATCAATATTGGGATCATTCTCTCTCATAGGAGTGGTCACTAGTCTCTAGAAAATAAATAACGAATAACTATTTGACTGAAATCACTTCAGTATCTATTTTCTTTCTATAAGAGCAGAGGCAAAAAAGAAAAAAAAAAGAAAGAGTCCCATTCTCTATACTGGAGATCAGGCTTCTTTTTAATTTAGAAAGATAAACCATTTTCTGAAATAAGGGCTTTGAGTTCTAAAACATGAACTCAAAATGCCACCAGTTAGTAGCAAAATAATCCTGAGAGGCTAGTTATGTCACCTATTATAGGAATGAGAAAATGTTTAAAGATGCTGATTGTTATTTTTCCTACATGTTTTTTTTATGCTGGTAATTGGGGAATTCTCCTCTATCTTCCTCCCACTTCCCATTACTCTCTACCAAGGTCCACCACCATTTAATAATATGTGGGCCTTCTTTATAACATAGACTTAGCTGCTTCAGATGACATGGTTTATAGTTTTATTGCAGCCATCAAATTAAAACCCAAAGATTCTGATTGTTACTCTTTTTGTTGGCCTTTTAGAGAAAGCGTGCTAGCTATGTTTTTGTCCTCAGTCACATATGAACAGATTCTCTGATAAAGATAATTTTCAGTCCAAAGTTGTTATTTCATGTCTAATTAAATTTTCAGATAATATAGTCTATTTATTGGATAATATTTTCTTTTTTTATTTTTATTTTGTTTTAATTTTTTAAATACTTTATTAACTTCTGTTTTACATCATTCATTTCTGCCAGATTTTGAGTTACAATCATTTTCCCCCCATTATTCCCCTACCCAACCTCCCAGAATAGCAGTCCCACAAGATATCGCTTCCTCCAATCTGCTCTCTCCCATACTTTCTCCCATACCCCCTTCGACTTTTCCATTAGAGGAAGGTGAATCTTTGTGTCCCAATGCCTGCACA
>WOXC01012324.1:0-29377 GCA_011680675.1 Gymnobelideus leadbeateri | reverse complement strand
AGAGAGAGAATGAGAGAGAGACAGAGAGAGAGAGAGAGAGAGAGAGAGAGAGAGAGAGAGAGAGAGAAAATATGAATAAATATATATATATATATATATAGTTGCAAAATATATATAGTATAGTTGCAAAAGCAATTTTTTTTCTGATTGAAGAAGAAAATAAAAAAAATCATGTGGTATAAAACATTTTACCTCTTCTGGCCAGAAAATTAAGAGACAGATAATTAAGGAGCCCCAGTATGGCAGAGAACTTGTGACCCATGACAATAAGAAATGGAGAAGCATTGACTAAGAACAAAGATGGCTCCAGGGGTGATTAGGTGACACAGTGATTAGAGTGTTGACCCTGGACTCAGGAGGACCTGAGTTCAAATCTGGACTCAGACACTTAACACTTACTAGCTGTGTGACCTTGGGCAAGTCACTTAACCCTAATTGCCCAGCCTTCCCCCTTCAAAAAGCAAAAAAAAAAAGATGACTCCAGAATTAACTAGCATTTTAGGCAGCACATTGAAATCTACTCTTTGGTGAGCTGCAAAAACAAATGGCTAAAGGATTTTTATACTACTACTGCCACCTAGACCACATTGTAGCCAAGGATGAAGCAGAATCAAACTACTTGCAATAAGGCCTGAATTATTTTAGTGTCTTGAGCAAAAAACAAAAAATTAAAAACTCAAAAGACAAGGACTAGATTAAGATGATATTGATAATAGTTAAAGTAAAGATAAAGATATTTGCATTGAAAATAGTAGTAGTGTTATTTGAATCCTTTCTCTAAACTATCCGTCACAGTATTGTTAATTGGAAATCTACATTTAATATTTCTGCTACCTGATTTATGGTAGCTCAGTTTCCTCATCTGCAAAATGGCTTTCATAATAGGACCTACGTCACAGGAGTGCTGTGAAGCTCAAATGAGATGTTTGTAAACTGCTTAGCACAGTGTATGGCACAGAATAGGAATTTAATAAACATTCCCTTTTCTTACCTGATACTGAGAAAAGTTTTCAATAAATACAACTGTGAAAATAATTTCACCTAATACACATAGTTTACACAGGATAAAGAGGTGGAGAGATTCTGGAAAAGCTAGATAGATAAACTTCACCAAAGTAAATTAACATGGGCTTTGATACGGTGACTTCAGCACCAAGGTGCGAATAGGTAAGAAGTTACAAGAAATTTATTGAAAAATATGGATCAGGAATAAAGACTAGGAAAGGCCAGAGTCTTGTGGGCTGCACAGAAGACTCATGCTTCATTATCATAAATACTTCAAGAGAAAAATATTAATATATGGTACAAGGGGAGCACTGAATAACATCACAAAAGTGAAACACATCATATGTTAATGGGCAGAAAGTAACTCATTACAAATGTGGGCGTTGTTCCTGAATCAACTGTGTACATATGGCTAGATCACTGTCTCCTTAGAGCCAAGGTCAAAATTAGTACAAAGCTAGAAGAAATAAGAAAAACGAGGAAAAAAGATATGGAACAAAATTGAAACAATCAATCTAAATTATGTAAATACATTGTGGATGATAAAAAATGAGATGTAAATGAAAGAAGGAACATAGACATAGACCATAATAATTTCATATGGAAGTTTAACTGTCATAAGGAGACCCAAAAATAATACAATAACAATTGATAGTCCCTTTTCTTTATCATTGACCAAAGTACTCTGATAATCAGTCTCCCTATTGTCACTTTAGATCAGACCTGCACAACTGCCCTGCTGAAGGATTTGGATGCCTGTGAAAAATGTAGAGGGAACATCTTCTTTTTTGAGGGTTGCCTGAAATCTTTTGGTTGCTATAAGCAGCCTGTGGGCTGCAGATTGCACAGGCCTGCTCTAGATTATGGCCTTAGAAAATGGTGAAAATATTGTGGAAATAAGATTGTAAACAAAGTCACCTTAGATACCTCAACTGCAGGATGTAGGATTTGGCTTAGATAATCTCTAAAGTCTCCTTCCAATTAAAAAAAGAGTCTGTGATCCTGTTAGGTATGAGTCAGAGAAGTTCATGAATACATAGAGTGTGAAGATAGAATGCAGATTCAACCTGTATCAAAGCCTGTCAGGGATCCTCTGCAAGGCATTATGTGGAAGTTATAGGTCCAAGGGTATTGAGCTCAGAGAGGATGAAGGACCTTGAGGATGATAAAGGTCCTCTAGTCAGGTGAGATTTGGTTAAAGGAACTGAGGCTGTTGATCCTAGAGGAGACAAGATTTAGCAGGGGAATGTTAATACTATTTAATTATTAAAAAGACCATCCAATAAAAGTGAAATTAGACTTATGCTGGTTGGTTTCAGTGGGAAGAACTAGAAGAGGAGAGGATTAAAGTTGCCATACATATCTAGGCTTAATGAAATGACAGCATTAATGACACTCAGAGCTATCAAAAAGTAAAAAGGTAGTGAGCCCATCACCACCAGAAATCTCTAAATGCATAACTACCTGCATGGACTGTTTTAGAAGGTATTCTTACATGGGTACAGGTTGGAGTAGATAGCCTTTGAACTTCTTTCCACTTCTAACTTTCTGAGAGGTAAAACAACACCAGACCATCAGAACAGAAGCTACCTCAATGTCCCACGCCCCTTGCATTATGAATATCTCAACATTAAGGCAAAGTCTGACTCAGGCCAGAAGTCTCTTGTAGTAGAAATCAGTGACTGCCTTCTCAGGATGAGTTCTGGACTGGTTCTAGGTTGAAGGTTCTAGACTGCAGGCTCAAAAGTTGTGGTAGTAGAGCAACTTTTCCCACCTGATAATTTCTGACTTCTCATTCCCAGACTGCTGTAGTTGAGCAATTGGCCACACTTGGCAGGCAGACAAAAACACATCACCAGTGAATGATTCATGGGCAACTCTTTGAGAGACTCTAGAATGTGGAAAGCTCTGGGGGTTTGATTTTTGGAAAGGATGCTTGTGGTTGTGAATCTTTGAACTTTTTATAAATTATATCAACATTCCTATGTAAATACCATGCGGAAACATGTATTGCAAATTGCATTTGGTTAATTCTCAAGTCTATTTTTACCTGTTCAGTGTAATACCATTCAAATCTGACAACGAATGGTATGCCCATTTCCTGCCAGACTACTCAACATAAAATGTGAATCATCCATGGCTAAATGACTTTCCTTGACATTGAATAAATTTCCAATTTCCTATTTAGCGATGATGCATTACACAATAGATGTTAATATGAAAATAAGTCCTTTCCAGACTGTATTTTTACCCAGACTGAGTTTTTGCCTCATTCTGTTTCATGCTAGGTTCATGCACATGTATGTACCAGTATATGTATATTTGTAGATATAGCACACCATGATATATTTTTATTCACACAGACAATAGACTACGACATGTCAGAAAAGATCAGGAAAATAATCAAAAGCTAATATATTCTAGAGATACTGAGTTCAAGTAGACAATTTATTCCCCTAATTCTTTTGTGGGAGACAGTAAAGTATAGTGTATAATTGAAAGTTATGCTGACTCAGTGACCCATTGTTCCTAGACCTGTTTGTCAAATAATATTGGGGGAGGCATCATCCTGACATGTTATCTGAATAATCCCAGGGATGTCATTTAACAACTTAATGTCCTAGACAACTCTCTATTACTCTAATACTCTCTATCTCTCCAGTACTCTAAGTTGTAAAACAGGGGCTAATGTCCTTTGGCAGAGGTAGGCTTCAAATAGGGAGTTTCCTATATCAAGGAAATCATAGGTCTGGTAAGAAAAATATCCTTGCTGCAATTGGTGCAAGTCTATTTTCAAAGCAAAAGGAAATTGGGGAAACTAAGAATAGAAATTCCATCAGGAAATATTACTTCCACTCAAAGAAATCGCTAAATGTTTGTGGCAAAGCTGTAGGTTCCCATATATTTTGTGCATTAAGAGGGAGAATATGTGAGAAAGACAAACGCAGTGTATATTTCTACATGGTTATGTCCTTTAATTTTTGAATGAGCTCCTACTAACCACATCACATGTATTCTTGGGGTTTAGAAGGTTAGGAATAATCTTTGAAAAAATAAAAGAAAATTAGCAAAAATTAGTCCAAACACACATACCACAAGCAAGACAGTGTAACTATATGCCTATAAGTATATGTTAATAAATTTAGCAACCAAAATATGCAGTGGCTCATAAAGTGACTCATTAAAAGTGAATTTAACTGGACATTGGCACAGCTGGGAATGAATACGTGTACAATGGTTACAGTAAATGTGCAAATGTAGCCTTTCTTGCAGACCAAGTATTAGGGAAGTAAATTGCATACTTGATGTCTGGTGGTTTCTAGAATGATACTTTTGTTTACACATTGGGTGAATGCCAGTGGATTTAACAAAATAAGAATAGAAAATCATACATTATTGTTTTAAGCTATTTTAAAAACAACAGATGCAGGCAGATCATGGAATAGTTTTGCTACATTGGGGCTGTATTCCATTCTCAGTGGACCAAGAAAACAAATTTAATTGAGTAACCCAAGAAATGTATCAATGTGAATGTCTTTACCAATAGCACATTATATAAGTATTAATCAGGTTATTGGTGTATTTGACCAGAAAGGTAATTGAAATACTCAGTGAAGTTGTACCTTTATGACACCATAAGAAACACAATCATAACCATATAAACTATTAAAAATATCTCTATCGTGGCAAAGCACAATGCTTTGAGCATAGAAAATTCTTAATAAATTAATTATTTATCTATTAATCCATGTTCTTTTGTACTTTTCTTTAACCTGGTTCCAACAGAAAGTTTTGGGGGTGCATTTTTTTGCATAAGTTGCTTTTCATAGAAACAAAATCAGTCTCTGCCTTCAAGGAGCTTACATTCTAGTGGGAGATGGGGAAATGTGTACATAAATAAACAAATACAAAATAGATTTAAAGTAAAAAAAAAGTTGCATTCCAACTCTGATTTTGGCTTAAGTGTTTCAATACTCTGAGTAATAGCCTAAAGAAAATGAATCTTATGGAAAGATAGCAGTTTATTTTTTTTTTCAGTGCCCTCCTCCTTTGGTCTTTCCACTAGCAGAGAGATTTTGTTACCTTTCTTTAGGAAGCACTGCTCCAGAGACAGGTTGTACCCTAACAATCTTACTGTTGTGGACTGTTATAACTTAAAGAAAACCTTTCCTAAATAGCCCAGTGTGTTAGTATTCTCTTTCCTTTGTTTATCTCCATGCCTATTGGATACATCTCCTCCTCTTTAGTTACCTCCTCCATAGCTTCCTGACCAACCACCCAATCCTGTGGACCCCATCTGCTGTGACTGCCTCCCCTCAAACACTTAAGAAAACTCTAGCCAAGTTTCACTTCACTCTCTCCTTCCCCGATGTTCTCCAAGACCTCCTCAACAAACAAGTCCCAGTGGCATTTGTATCTTTCCCTTCTACTCATCCCCTTCTAGTTTTGGGTTCAAGAATCAAGATCAAATCAACACAGCCATTGTTCCTGGATGGGTATGTCAGTCCACTCCTACGATTCTACTCATAATCCCAATAAACTTCTGGTTTAAAGTGTTCTTCCTTAGCCACCTCTCTCATCTCTGTTTTTTTTTAACCTTTTAGAATAGAAGTTCCTCAAGAGTAGGGATTATCTTTATTTTTGTATTTATATCCCCATGCTTAGCACAGTGCTTGTCACATAGTTGCTGCTGTTGTTTGCCCTTAATTTTCAAAGACAACCAATGACATTACAGTGTTGTAGTCAGGTTATGCTATGTTTAGCTTTGGCTGATCACATTCGTATGAATTCAGAAAGCTCTACCACGGGTCAGGCACAAGCGGTCCATTGGAAGATTTAGAGTGGAACTGCGTCTGGGTTTGTGCGTTTCCCTTGTGCTTCTGAGATTCTTCTTTGTTGATGGGGTAAGGGCTTAATAAATGCTTATAAATTCCTTTATTTGTTCATTATTTATTCTTTCATTCCTTCCTTGTATCACCTTAGGACACATTAAATCTTTGAGTGCAGAAGCTGATTTATTTATTCCTTTGTATTACAGTGCCTGGGACAGTACTTGGTATAGAACAAATACTTAATCCATGTATTTTTTTATTAATTTGTTTGTTCATGGTATCATTCTAAGAGGTAGTAAAGACTTTGAGAATAGAGGCTGTTTTCTTCTTCTTCTTTGTATTACAACACTTAGGATTTAAATGAGGCAGAATTGAGCAAATCATCAGCCTCACTCTTTCTTCCAGAGTCATCAAAGTCCAGTGGCAAGACAAAAGTCAGGATGACTGATGATGGTCTTGAATGTAGTGGATGGCGCAGGCATCTTTGGTGTCTGACCAAGCTCAGAGCACCACACAGTGTTTGCTTCAGCCACCTTCATGACTGTCAGAACAGTTTTGTCTTGTCTGTTGATTCTGCCAGGGGAAGTCTTCACATGCTTTGTGTAGGTGTCTTCCTAACTAACCAATAGATTTAACGCCTTGGCCATTCTCAGCCTGGTTTAGCCAATCTGCTAGATGCTTTATGGAGTGTGGCCACTATGCATGCTGCATCTTCTTGGAGCCACAGGTGAGAATTGGGTCAACCTTTTGTGGGTTTAACCTCCACTCTAGCACCTCAAAATTCACTAGAGGTATTTTATGGTCATAATTCCCAAATTGTCTCCTTTGATTGGCATTGACACTGATACCATTTCTAAGAGACAAAATATTGAATTTTATCATCTTCCACCATTTTCTTCCAATCAATATAATTAATTTGCCTGTGACTTAGTTATTTATTACTCCCTTCACCACATATTAGGCCTATCATTAAGTTAGACTATTAGTGAAGAGAAGCTTTTCTCTTAAGATATATTTACATCCTCATTGCTTGTTTATGTGTGGGTGTCCTAGTGCTGGGGCTCTGCTTCCTCACTGTTAGAGGAGCAGACTATGGCTTCTGACAATCAGGCAGGTGTTCCTGAAGATGAAGTCAGGCACTCTTCTGGTTGAATTTATGAATTCATATCTTAGTTGCTAGGACTGGACCAGAGGTAGTGTAGGATTGATGGAATATAAGGTCTTCCCAGTCCATTAATAGGCCTATGTGACCACATGTGTCCCCTTTTCCCTGGGAAGAGGAGCCATGTTTCCAGGTCTAAAGGTACACAGGTATTTCATTTGTGAATGTCTTGCTGCTTTGAACTTCAGCTCAGTTCACAGCTGTGGCACATCCTGAGTAATATAGTACCCATCAGGAGCCTTGGAGGAAGAATTTGCTCAGGGGGAAGGTTGCTTGCAGGAAGACTTTCACACCTTTTGGCACTGGGTCAATTATGCACTGAGCCATCTGGGTTGTGATGCCTTCTGGCCCTTAGCCTATTAGTTGAAAACTATACATACTGGGAGGTTGGTATTTTACTTTGGGGTTCACTCATGGGAAGACTGCCTGTGATTTGGCCAGACAAGACTCTGGGTAGCCATTGTTAAGGAGCCCCCAGGCTTTGAGAACTCAGATGTTGGCACTTCCTGGTCTGGTGATTATGTATCTATTACTTTGTTAGACAGTTGGAGCTCTGTCTATTGGATCCCTGTGTTAATTTTTCTGTTTCTCTGCTTGTATTTTCTCCACGTTCAAGGTGCTAACCCTTCCCCTGAACTAGTGAGTGACCTATATATGTTTAATTAAAGTAAGATTGTTAATGTCTTTGAAGCTGTCTTTCCTTTTGAAAAGCAGATCAAAGAGCCTGTCCTAGCAGGCCATCCTGGCTGTGCTAGGGTGCTTGCTAATACATGTGGGTACAGCGATCAACAGACCTGGGAAGAGAGCCCTGCTAAAAGACATTTCTTTACTTTGCCACAAGTATTGGTGGGTAAGACATTTCAGACCAACCCACAGGAGATATTTCTGTTGTAGCATAGTGGTCTGAGTGTGAATAAAAACAGAAGCAATTTGCTCCCCTAACTGTTTGTCCTGTACCTCCTAAATGACAACCAGTATTGATAGCCCTCAGATAGAATGGGATACTTCATTAGTATTAGTTACTTCATGATTTAAGAGAAAGTAGAAACAACTAAATTTACCAAGGTTTCAAACAGGTGACAGAGATGTGTTTGATGCATGTTTGTTCATGCATCTACAGTAGTGAGTGAAGAGTGATGTACACTTTGTAAAGTGAGAGTTACCTGAACATTGTAGAAAAAGACTCCTGTTTTCTTTTCCCATAGAAGTACAGTCCATAGTCTTGCCAAAGACTTATCAGAAGTCAGTTGACAGAAACCAAAATATATGTTTAGCATATATTATAACATATAATTCAAGAAAGGTTTCATTTTAGAAATGTTTCAAAACAAATAACCTATGGAAAAAACATAAGCAAGTAGACTACATTGACTGTAACTAAAATAAATTATTCATTCATTCAATATGTATTTATTGACTTCTGTGCTAGTCACGCTGCTAGGCATTGAGGATACAAAGGCAGAAATGAGTGTCCTTAAGGAGCTTATATTCCATTGGAGGAAACATGAATATATCAACATAAGAAAATACAAAATACATATAAATCAAATTATGAAGAGAGGAAATATGGTATGGTAGAATGAACTTAGCTCAATTTTCTCTTCTTGCTCTGGCTTTTAGATCCTGGGCAGGTTCCTTAATGTCTCAGTGTCATGTATAAGTCTCTGAGGTACAGAGAGGAAGAGGAAGAGGCATTTATTAAGTGCCTACTATGTACTAGATATATTATGAACCATTTTACTGGTATCTCATTCAATCCTTACAACAAACTTGTGAGATAGGTGCTATTATTATCCCTTTTTAAAGTTGATGGAACTCAGTTGAGGCAGAGAGGTTAAAAGATTTGCTTAGGGTAACAGAATAACGATGTATTGAGGTTGGATCTGAGCTCAGGTTTTCCTGATTCTAAGATTGGCAGTCTATCCACTGTGCCACCTAACTGCCTCAGAATTCTTATAGAACTCATTGCTCTGAATAGGTAGAAGTTTCCTCATTGGTAGTTCCCTACAACAATGAAATTGCAGATCCAGACTCCCTCAAAAAAAGAGTAATTTCCAGGGATAAGAAAAGGCACTAGCAATTGGGAAATCAGGATATACCAAACATATTACAAGTGGCCTCTAAGGAAATGAAATATTGTAAAAGGCTAAAGTGAAGAGGAATGTATTTGAGACATAATTTGGGATAATCTGTATAACCCAGATCAACTTGTTTGTGGGAAACAAGGAGATAGACTTGTTATGGTGTGGAGGCATGTTGTGTGTGGTAATATATATCTGTATGGATGCTGCTGTATTGGAGTAGGGAGAGATTGGAGACAGGAAGACCAAATGAGGAGACTCTCAGAAAGGGTTAATATGACTGAATTAGGGTGGTGGCCATATGAATGTCATGGAGATGATGGATGTGAGATGTTATGGAGGTGTAATTGAAAAGATTTACCATATTATTGGATGTATTTATTGAATAAAAGGGAAGAGTTGAGGTCAGTCTGTGAACTTGGGTAATTAGAAAAGTGGTAGTACTCTCAACAGAAATAAGGTCATTGGGAAAATAATCGTGAAAATTAAAAAAAAAATCTTCAAAGTAACAAAACGGCAACAACAAGAAATCCACTGGTTCATTATCTTTTTAAAAGGACTTTCACACTGTTTCATTTGCTCCTCAGAGTGACTGTGAGTTCTGGAAAGCAAACATCACTTCCCTCACTTTACAGGTAACAATTGACTGGTCATAGATAGAAAGTGAGCCTTACTGAGGCTCACAAGGTTGTCATATGGTTAAGGAATTACGGGGCTAGGTCTAAAAGCCAGATCTTGTGCTCTAACCCAGTGCATTTTTTTTAAGTATTCAACATTGCTCTTAAAAACCATATAAATAGGACACATACACATGTAAATTTTGCATAATAATAATAGTTATATTAACAGTAATAATTATATTTCCCTAAACAGAAAGTTAAGAAAAATGATACATTGTACATTGAAATGATTATCTATTTTGGGGGGAGGGACACCATACTTCTTGTCAGTTACCATCTAGAGGCAACCAACCATCTACACTGTAATTTGTGTGTGTGTGTGTGCTATCTTTTTTGGTACACATGTAATTTTACTTTGATAAATAACACATGATACCAGTGGCTTTGCTGGCTGACCTGTTGAAAGACCAGGCCCAAGAGAGCCATCAAGTTAGTTACAAAGAATCTGGGTCAGCCACCATAAGAACTATGATCACTTCAAAGCAAATAAATAAGCAAAGGGCAAAGTGGTGGCTACACTCATAATAGGTTAGGGAAAGAAAATATAGAAAGATAATAGAAACATGACAGAAGTAGGTTTAGAGGGGAATGAGTAAAGAAGTCAACTTAGCTTAGGGAGGAGGAATGCAGAAGTGGGGGAAGGGAAAAGCAAAGTGACTGGTTCACAAGCTTAGGGAATCTTTAATAATAATCTAATTTCCCTTTACTTTATAACAAAATTTAAAAATAAAGACAATTAATTATGAGGCATTTAATTTCTAATAAGGAGATTTTTCAAGTTTGAAAATAATATTAGGTAATCTCTGCATGTCAATTGCCTTTCCTGTAAAATGAGGAAGTAAGTCATTATTAGATCTAAGCTTCTAAGATTCTATGATTTCACATGGTTATAAACTGTATCAGTATATAGGTTTATCTAGTTCAGGGATATACAAGGCTGTGTGTGTATCCTAGCCCTACTTCTTTGAATTTCACATTCATTTGATTAGCTAGCTGGGTAGGACCAACAACTGAGGAGAGTGGGATAACTAAGATGGTGACCTTGTGCTGGCTCACTTTCTGGCCTTCCCCTTCATTATTGCCAAATTTGTGCATAAAGAGTCCTGGAAAAACAAAACAAAACAAAACAAAAAAACCAAAAACTATTAACATTGCTGTAACCAAACTCACTATGCCTTTGGGTTTTCGGGCTTGCCTCTTGTGTTCCTGGCCTTCTGTTTTGCTCCAGTGTATAGTAATATTCCTTACACAGGATTTGGAAAGTACTTTCATCAGTTTGTTCTACAATCTACTACATCCTAATTATTTTGTTTGGAGTAAAGAACATGAAATTGGAGGTGAACCTAAATGAGTAACCATGTTGGAATAGTGATCGAGGCACATTAGAATATGATAAAATGGCAGAACTGGAGTTCTTAGATATCATTTTTAAAATGTTCTCTTTAAATCACTCGCTTACAAAATTACTAGTGCAAAATTTTCCCAAATAGTTTGGTTGTGTAACACTTAGAGGTTTGAACTACTTTGATAGAACCCATGAGCATAGATTAGCAGTCTTAGGGGAGGAATATGGGTGGGGGGGGAGTTCTGAAGGTTTGCAAGGATTCTAAGAACAGCAGGACTCAGTGGTATGATATGACAGCCAAAAGCTGATGGGACCTTTGGCTGCAAATAGGACAGGGCCAGAACTCTTCAGCTATTCCTCAATTTTTGGATATTCTCTTACTTTTCAGTTTTTATGTGGAAGAGAAATTGGAACAATTCTGCTGGACATCAGGGAGTGGAACTAAGAGCAATGGGAGGAAGTTGTAGATTGGCTAATTTAGGGTGGATGCAAGGAAAGAATTTCCTGACAGTGCCCTAGCAACTAGACAGTTTTAGAGCTTCCTGTTACAAGTGGAATGGATCATTTCAGCAGCTCATGAAACCACCTTCTAAGGAATGGTGGGGCTCTAATATGCCTTGGTGATGAAAGAATAACTTTCATGTTTGAGGTACCAAAGATGTTAATTCAATGATCCAAGTTGTTATCCTTTTGGAAGCATCTCTGTATATGCCTTTAACCTGCCTCCTCTTGTTAATACAACATGTCTTCAATGTGAGGCCCAGGAACTGGTCTGTTTGTTTACTGAAGAATATCCATCGCCAGCCACTTCTTGATCTTGTTAATGGTGATGATTTATGACTAATACGTGGCTACCTGCCAATATTTTTTGTTATTTCTTTCAAGAACAATTAGATAGCTCTTCTCCTGAAATGTTTGCTGATAAATTTTAAATCAATTTTACATGTGTTTCCAGGATCGGCTGAGCTCATTATGGACATTATCTGATTGAACAATTTCAGGCTTGGTGTAGGGGTTATTGGGAGTGGATTAATAATGGGCCACTGACTTGACAGCATAACACAGAGCAGATACCTAGTAAAGGGACAGTCTGTTGGGTCTACAGTTCCCCTCTACTCCCCCAGAAAAGGAGAGGGACTGGCCTTAGAATTTTCTTGAACTGAGGTTTCCCATTTTATCCGCTACACCATCTTGCTTCTCTTGGTTGCTGAAAAAGGAACATTCCAACCATGTATAAAATGAGATAGAGATGGGGATTGGACTTGTCATTTCATTGATACAGAGAACTCTCAGATAAGGAAACTCTCTCTATTAGTGCAAATTGTTATCTTCTCTACAATTTATGTTCTTAGATGAAATATAGTACTATACTGGATTAGAGGTAGGAGGGTCAGAAGAAAGTCAGCCATAGTATATGGGAAAAAAATGAGCAGTTTAAGAATATCTACCTACTAATAAGAATAAAAACTGCCCAGATTTGTCAGGTTTAATAATGTATGGTATCCAAGATAATCTACAGTGATAGTCTTGTGTATTAAATGGGGAAAGGTCTTCATGAAAACAAACCATTCCTATTCTTGAACCTATAGTAGAAACTTCTTGTAAGCCCTGACTTCCAATGTCAGCTTACAAATAATTAAAAGAGTTAATAAGTGACTAAGCAAGTATTTTAAGGTTTATCATGCTTGGACTACAAAAATATAATGCATGCAATTGGGCATTCATTAGGAGAAAGATGACTTTGGAAATGTTTAAGAACTCATGAAAGGGAGATGAGATGGGGGGAAGAACAGTTTATTTAAATACAAGAGAATGGTCAACATAAACACAACCAGTGTGGAAATGAATATGGTGATAAGGCAAACAAATATGAGGCCAAGTTCTGTCCTTGGAACCACATGCGCCTTCATCTACAGGCAGATTTTGCCTGATAAGCAAATGTGTCAACAGGCAAAATATACAAGGAACTGGCAGCTGATTAAGGGGGAGTGTTACCAGTTGTGCAGAGCTCTTTGAAAAGTTCAGGGACCTGATTCACTCTCCATAGAAATCTATGAGAAAATGTCAGGCAAGAAATGGGGGGGAGAAAAATCAGCTAATTTAAAGCATTAAAAATGTGGGAACACATTTCTTGAGTTTCTGCTTCCCATATTTATGTCCCATATAGCTGGTATAATCTCAATCTCTCTCTCTCTCTCTCTCTCTCTCTCTCTCTCTCTCTCTCTCTCTCCCTCTCTCTCTCTCCCTCCCTCCCTCCCTCCCTCCTTCTCTCTCACACATGTTAACAGATTTTCTATGTTGTCACTGAAATTATGTTATCTGGAATTCTTTTGCTGCTAAAATGCCATTAGATTTACATTGAAAAAAATCACAACTGTTTAAAGTCTAATTGTTTGGTATTTGAAAGATAGATTATATAGTAATGGGTATTTGCTTTATCAATCAATATGTTTGTATGTATATATACAGGTATACACACATGTATACACATATGTCCTACTACGTGCCTCAAAAATTTTAGTGGGATATATACAGCAACTAGAGCCAAATTCTGCACCTTTAAGGCTTCTTATGACTGGAATGTTTTTTGCACTGATTTCAGAGAAAAAGTTGACCCATAAGAAACAAGTCAACTTTGACAACAGTCATAGGGTTAAATTTACCTTCTTTCTGATCCTAGATCCTCTGGAGCAAAAGTACCATGGCCCCCTGGATTTTCCTGATTCAAACCAGACAACTTGGATATGAATGTTTGACTGAGAAAATTACTTACTTATCTCAAATGCACTGGTCATATTGACTAATACCACTTTTCAAAGTGCTTACACATATTGAATTCATCTTTACATTCATGCTACAAATTGAACCTGAGGCTAATATGTTTCTCCATTATTGACTCTTATAACTTTTTTTTTTTTAGTAAAAGGCTCTTGGTTTCATTTTCCAGATGCTTTCTCAAAAATGGTTTTTGGTCCTGGGGAGGTCTTCCTGATGAAGGCTGGTCATCTGGCTAATTTGCCACCCTTGGGATCCCTATTGCCTTTGTCAGGCAGTCATCTGAATGCCAGCTTATATGTATGTTTCTAGATTTCACTCATCTGGCTTGGTGATACTTTCAATGATTTGGCTAAAACCATATTTTTTTATGCTTTTCTTTGTCCATGTCCATGTTTTTCTTTGAATCATTAAGCATGAAAGTGGTTATAGGGATCAAGTAACTTATATAAAGTACTTTTCAAATAGTTAAGCATTATGTGTGTCAGCTAATATAGGCATTGTCATAATGAATGAGCAGAACTGTTTGTTAATGATTTGAATTCAACCAATACTTGTTAATCATTTGCTAAGTGAAAGGTACTTTACCAAGTGCCTTACCAGAGATCTCAAACTCACCAGCAAGTAGCAGAATATGACCTGAACTGGATTAAAATGTAATTGGGTGGGGAGGCTAGGTGGCGCAGTGAGTAGAGCGTCGGCCCTGGAGTCAGAAAGACCTGAGTTCGGATCTGGCCTTAGACACTTAACACACACAAACTAAAAAACCTAGCCGAGTGACCTTGGGCAAGTTACTTAACGCCAATTGCCCTCCAAAAGGCAAAAAAAAAAGTAACTGGGAAATATTAAACAATAACATATATATGTATATATATATATATATATGTAGTTAATTTATGACTTTCTAAGTCAACTTGTATCCCATTAGCGACCCACTTCTATTTGAGTTTGACACCACTGCCTTGTACAATTCAAAAAAAATTTTTTTTTGGAAGGCAATTGGGATTAAGTAACTTGCCCAAGGTCACACGGCTAGGTTTTTGTTTGTGTGTGCATTAAGTGTCTGAGGTTGGATCCGAACTCAAGTCCTTCTGACTCCAGGGCCAACACTCTACTCACTGCGCCACCTAGCCGCCCCTACAATTCAATTTTTATACACACAAGATTATAGGTGTAGAACTAGAATGGCCCTTAGGGGTCAACAGGTACCACCTCCTTATTTTACAGATGAACTAATGCAAGCTCAGAGAAATTATGCAACTTGCCTAGGGACACACTCCATTATTTTACAGATCAAGAAATGGAGATACAGAGAGGTTAAGTGACTAGAGCATGTTACAAAGCTGGTAAGTATCCAAATTGGGATTTGAAATCTTTCTGATTCCAAGTCCAGTGCCTTATTCAGTAAGAGACATTGCCTCTTCATTATTTCTATCATTTCTTTTAGTCATTGTTGATGATAAAAAGACAGCTCAGTAATGTCACATTCAATTAGGAATGGGGCCACTAATCCACGCGTAAGGATCTTTATGGGTGTATAATGACTTAGTTTTAAAATGTAATGTTATTTATGTCTTATTGTATTTTTATTTTTAAAGTATTTCCTAATTACATTTTAATCTGGCTCAAGCTCTGCGTTTGATGCCTCTACTTAAGATTATCTATAATTTTTATATTCTGAGATTATGGTATTTCATAATATGTAGTCATTTACCTGCAACAGGAGAATATTGACACAAGAAGATGGATTTTTTCTGGTTGTGAGCAACTTGGAACCATTGAAAGTCTGCAAAATTTCTCAAATCAATGAAATGATTAATTAAAAAGAACTTATAAATTTGAAAGTGAGAGATATGCCTGCCCTCAAGGATCTTACATTCTATATAGTGAGAAGGGGGGATGAAGTCTATGTACAAAATTTATATATGTATATATGTATGTATATATGTATATACATATGTACAAAAACCTATGTACTATATGTGTGTGTGTGTGTGTGTGTGTGTGTGTGTGTGTGTGTGTGTGTGTACATATAGTTTATGTGCAGGGGTGTGGATTATGGGTAAGGGGCATCACCCATCAGGGAAGTAAGAAGAAGTCTCTTCAACTGAGCCTTGAAGGGTCTAAGGCAGAGGTGAGACATAGACCATTCTAGTCAAGGGAAGCAGCTTGTATAAGCACATAGAGACAGATGGGATTTGTCTGGACAAGTGATCCAGTTTGGACTGCAGAGTACATGAGGAGAATAATTCCCTTAATCATTTACATGATGAGGAAGTAAAGTATATAGTTCTTTCATTTGTAAAACAAAACAAAACAATAAAAAGGATAACAACATATACCTCCTAGGATAGGGGCAGCTGGGGGGCACAGTGGGTAGAGTGCTAAGCCTGGAGTCAGAAAGTCCTGAGTTCAAATATGGCTTTAATGCTTACTCACTGTATAATCCTGCGCAAGTCACTTAGGCCTGTTTGCCTCAGTTTCTTCATCTATAAAATGAGCTGGAGAAGGAAATGGCAAACCACTCCAGTATCTTGGCCAAGAAAACCCCAAAGGGGGTCATGAAGGGTCAGACACAACTGAAAAATGACTGAACAATAACAGCCTCCCAGGGTTATTGTGAAGATCAAATAAGATAATATTTGTAAACCATTTAAGTCTAGTGCCTGGCACATAGTAAGTGCTTAATAAAAACTTATTTCCTCCCTCTAGGAAGACAGACTGTAGTCAAATTGTGAAAGGCTTTTAATGACAAATGACAAATATTTTATCCTAAAAGTTAGGGGGAACCACTAAAGCTTTATAGAGAAGAGCGTCATGGTCAGACTCATGCTTAGGAATGTCATTTGCATGCCAAGTAAAGGTTAGATAGGAGATTTGTGACAGTGGATTCAGGAGATCTTTTAGGAAGGTATTAAAATAATGTAGGCAGGGAATTTGATGGGCAGAAAAAAGCATGTTTGTCATGCCAGTTGAGGTCCCTTCAATGTTCAAGAGGCAGAATTGAAAAGAATTGGCACCATATTAGATAAGGAAGATGAGGGATATTGAAAGGTCAAAAATGTCTTCTATATTGCAGTGCCATTTTACTTAAAGATGATTCTCTTAACCAAAAGAGAAAAGTTAGGAGAAAGGGTAATATTATACATTTTTTCCTCATATTCAGTTTTAGCCCTAGATTGCACCATGGATCTACGTTATGTATATAAAGAGAGGCTAATTCATTGGCTGTCCTTTCAACTACTATGAGTTTCACATTCATTTTCTTTTTTATGTACTTATTTTTAAATGTTAAATTTTAATAGTATTTTTTCTAATTACACATAAAGTTTTCAACATTCACTTTTATAAGATTTTGAGTTCCAAACTTTTTTCTTCCCCTTCCCCTCCCCAAGACAGCAAACAATCTGATATAGATTATACATGTACAATCATATTAAACATATTTCCACATTATTCATGTTGTAAAGAAGGATCAGAACAAAAGGGAAAAACCAAAAGAAAGAAAAACAAACAAAAAAGGTGAAAATAGTATGCTTTGATTTACATTCAGGCTCCATAGTTCTTTCTCTGGATGTTGACAGTATATATTTTTTCATGAGCCTTTTGCAATTGCCTTAAATCATTGCATTGCTGAGAAGAACCAAGCCTGCCAAAGTTAATCATTGCACAATGTTGCTGTTACTGTGTACAGTGCTCTCCTGGTTCTGCTCACTTCACTCAGCATCAGTTCATGTAAGTTAGCTAGGTGTATGAAAAAATGACTGGATCTTGCTGAAGCGATTAGGCAGTATTTGGGGACCCAATGCCATCAGCATAATTGAAACTTGAAAATAGGATCCTGTAGAAAACTTTTCCATTGCCAGTGACTTTAGATTTAGAGTTAGAAGTGGTATTAGGAGCTAGCTAGTCAAATCTCCTCCATTAACAATGGAGAAAACTAATGCCCAGAGAGTTTGAAGGATTTTTTTTTTCCTTTGGATTCTGAACACAAGATTTCCCACATCATTGCCAAATATCTTTGAAGAACAAACCTTTCTATTTTATATTTCATTAGAGGCTTTTATTCCATGCTCACTGAACAAAGTTATCTTTATGGCTTCATCTTTCCTAGAGTCATGTGCAATTCAATATACATGGAGGAGAGGTCTTGTAGAAATTATATTAAGGCTGTACCTTGTTCTTCTGAGTCAAAATCTCTGCAAACAGTAGATACAGCACTATTTTCAATTTTCTATCTTTCTTGGTTAGTTGGATCACTGGCAATGTGGTCTAATTTAGAAGACTCTTTTCTAGTTCCTTGTTTTCATTGGTAATAAATACAATGCCTGTTTCGACGAATATCATAAAGATTTTATAAGCATGAGATAAAGTTATAATTCTTGACCTCTTTTCAGGCATTGCTAATGGCAAATTCCCTTTGGAAAGCTTTGCCATTTTTTTCAAATATTCCACTCTGAGATATTTTGAAAAATCAATACTAGAGCTCTTTCCTAAAGCTTGTACCTCCAACATAGATATCTTTTGGCTCTATTTGGTCTGTATACAGAAATAGCTTGTTGTAGTTGATGGAGTGTTGGACTTGAAGTCAAAAGGTCTGGGTTCAAATGTGACACTTAGTAGCTAGATGACTCCAGGCGAGTCACTGCAACTGGGTGTGCCTTGAACAAGTCCCTAGGACTTATAATGTAAGTCATGGAAAAGATGTGATCTGAATTGATGGGGCAAGTTCTCCATACTAGAAAAATCACAGGTCTTTAACCTATTTGAATACTTGTATATTTTGGCAAGTCTAATGACTCCTTCCAAATTCACCTTCCAAAGTTCTATCAGTATACCTATTATTGAGGTGGAAGAGCACAAATATCATGGTTCTACTATTGCTGCTAATAGGCTGATAATAGGTTATTACAGATTCTAAGAGTTTTAGAATCTAGAAATATTGTTAATTTTCCTCATTTCATGTATCTGTCTTGTGCTTCCAGTTTCATTTGTGAATACTATTGGGATAATCTGGCTTAGTGAGGTCTCAATGCCAAATTTGCTCCAAGTTTATTTTTCCACTAACTACTTCTAAAAGAATATATGTTTTAGTAATTCCATCAGCTTCATTTTTCTGGGTGAGATAATGTTGGCTGTATTCTTTCATACCTTTTCACTATAATGAATTTGTATTCTAAACTGATGTTACCTTTGGCTATTTTATCTCCTGGCATAAAGGAGAATGGCTTGTTGGCTGAAGTGCTTCCTGATCTCTTTTTGGTTTTACATGGATAGAACTTTTGTTGTTGTTGTTGTTAAATGTTGAATGAATGTCTTTAATTGGGATAATAGGGTGGCAAATTAGTAGCTGGAATGAACTTCACAGGCCATCTAGTCCTACCCTTCTTATTTTATAGTTAAGGAAATAGACCCAGAGACATTAAGTGATTTTTATCATGGATATATACTTAATAAATTGCAGAATTTGGAGTTGAGCTCTGGTCCTCTGACTCCAAATCTAGACGCTATTCATTGTACCACACTTGCCATTTCCCAGTTATTGGAACCCCAGCACATTTAAACAAGTTGAGTTGGAGCTGCTGTAATTAAAATTATGCTTCCCTTCCATGGTTACCCTTTCTTATATTTTGGCATTGATTTTGTTCCCTTCTGTAACTGGTCATCTCCCTATGCTTAGATATTAGTTACTTTAACTTCTCTACCACTCATTTTCTGTTAGCAAATTCCAAGCTAATGTCCATTTCTATGATATTTCAGTGTTCAACATCTAGTAACTTCTGAGTATATAAAAGAAGAAAGTTTTCATGATGCACAGGTGTAAATCTCTTGATTCATTCTTTGATCTTTTTCATTTAGTTGTTAGAATAGTCATTTTCCCACATGGTTGGCCATCTTCTCTAGTATCCACTTTTGCAATAAAATCAAGGAATACCAAACTCCATGTAGATCTAGTTTGGAGGACCTTGGCAAATTCTTCATAGGGTTCCTCTACTTTATTTTCTGTAACAGATGTTTGTACATAAGCTATGACGAGATAGCCAAATATACCATGAAATAATGTTTCTTTTTGCCATTGGATGTGTGAGGAAGCCAATTCCTCCAACTCCTTTTTTTTTCTCCTCTTTTGGGAACCTGTGCTCATCTCTCCTTCCATTTGGCAGCAATTTCTTTTTGGATTCTGGTTTCATTTTTAGGAAGAAGATCCATCTAAATATGGTTGGATTCATTTATAGAATCACAGAATCTCAGACTTGGAAGCACCTGAGGCCACCTAATCCAATATGTACCTAAACAATAACTCCTTTCAGTAGCTTATGTGTCTTGCTTACATCAGTCATGCATCCCTTTGCCATATGCCTGGGTGGCTGTATCCTGTACAACAGGGTACTTGGAATTCTCAGTGGAAATCTTAAGTGGTGATTAAGTGGTGATCTTTACAGGTAGATATTCTATTCATTCTTAGGGATCAAGTTGTGGGATACTCCTGGGGCAAGACCAGAGTAAAACTAGTACAGGGGAACTGAGCTCTGTACTCACATGCAGTGTTTTATTGCCTATGGAAGTCTAGAGGACCCAGTAGTGTGTGGATTGGGGGCCACAACAATCTGTGTTCTCTAAACATTAAACAAAAGAGGGTTTACATCTAAAAAGGGGGAGGCATCACTGCCTTGTGCTCACCTCTAAGTTCCCCCCTTTCGGGATTGGGTATGTGTTTGCATCAGATCTCTTAAAGATGGCTATATGTCGCAGCACTGCCATGTGCCCTTCATGTAGCATATATAGTAACATGCTTTTAAAGCCACATTTATTTTCTTCCAGTTAGTCTCTTGTATGAGTGTGATTCTGAATCAGTTTTTCTGTTGTCTTTTCACATTATACCATGCTAAAGCATATTTTCAATTTAAATGTACAAATTCTCCTCCCTCCTAATGTTATACAGTTATGTATTTCTGTGGATATCAAAATCCACTTTCTAATAGGTAGTGTATTTTAATTCCATGCTACTATTCACTTTCAGTTTCCCATTGACATGCGCTGGGGTTGATTCTGCTTTCTGAACCTTTCAGGAATGTAACAATGTGCACCATATGGTCTCAGAAGACACTTCTTTGCAATAACAAATTCTTTTCCACAACCAGCTTTCCCTCTTGAATGTATGTGCTGAATATGATTTTGCATATGCTTCTTTTACATAATGATCCAGCTTTCTTGCTCTTCTGTTCAGTTCTTTCATCATTGCTTCAAGGTCTTTAACTGAAGCAAAAGATGACAATGCCATCTACATGACTGAGGTGGTTCTGGTCCTTGAGTCCTCTTTTTTATTTTTTGAGACCTTGAAAGTTTTCTCTAGGCGGAAGGTGAAGAGTCTTAGTGAGATACTGGTCTATTAATTCTACACTACAAATTGAACTTTCCACCCTACTTCTCAAGAGTAGATACGATTGTACCTACCATTCAGATATGTTTGGTGGTAGTGGAGGTGGGGGGGGAGGGTTGGCGGGGAGTGGTGCTCACTCTATATAGGGCTTTTCCTCACTTCTCTTCCAGGGCTTCCAACAATGCTTCTGTTTCCATTAAGCGAAAAAAAATTAAACCATAAAAAATAACTTGTTTATTGCCTATTATTCAGCTTCTTCCACTGCATAAAAGCAAGTCAAATGTAATGTACACTTTAGCTACATATGTATGTTGTATTGTGTTATTTGTTATATGCTTTTTAAATTGCCTATAAGAGGTGTATATATAATCAAACCTCTGGGATGCACATGGTATTTTATCAAATGATTAATTAAAAAGCAATATCCTGAATGGACAAATGCCAGCTAAAGACAATCTAAAACATTCATATCAACTCATTGAATTCCATTGCCTGATTTTTCTGTATAAGAGGTTGGAAAATAAATAAACCCCATACATGAAACAAATGTTTTCATATGTGGTTTATGACACCTGCTTACCCAGTCTCAGAAAACCTGCCTTCAGGTTGATTTGTGACTGATTCAGGCAGTCACTTTCTCATTTAATGTTTCTAAAATTTCTGCACACATTAAAGGGCATGATATCTTGGGACACATATTTGGAAAGTCTTTGTTTTTATTATAGGAGATCCTTTTCTTTCATTTCCTTCCCCTACTTTCCCTCTCTCGCCCTTTACTGCTTTCCCCTTTTCCTTGCCTTTCTCTTATTTTCTCTCCTTTCCCTGTTCACTCATTTCTCTTTCCCCTCCCTTCCCCTCTTTCCCTCTTTTCTCCTTTCCTCTCCATGGCTTATCCTATAAATTTATTTTCTCTGCATGGATTATTCTGCAAGGAATGTAGATTCATTTGAAAAGGATAAAAAGTTATAGGAACTATGTTTTTATACATTCTTGCAAAAAGTGATGTATTTAACAGAACATTGTATCATAGTTTAAGGATTCCTTCCATATTCTTACTTTTCCAATGCTTTTTTCCTGGGAAGCACACAGTTACCAAAAACAAACAAATAAAACCCAGAATCAGCAACAACAAAATGCTTAAACTCCCCTCCCATTTTCCCCCTTGCAGCTAAATGTAGAAGCAATAGAAATATGTCAGTCAGAAAGCCTCTCGTTTCTTTGCTGCTGCCTTAACCCATGCATATGTGTTTAACAGTGAGAAATCAGAACTGTGGGTGAGTAGTTTCATTCTCTTTCTTGATTCAAATGTATATTAAAATGAAAAGAGTCACTAATAGGATGAAAAGTAGGAATTATTTTACTTAACCTAAAAAATGGTTGAATCAACATGGAGAGGAAGGTCAGAGGGAGAGGAGCTCTGTAGAAATGAGACCCTGGAGGTCAGGGTCTAAGATTGTGAGAGGGAATAGCCAGTGATAACCATAAAATGCAAAGCAGAGGGTGAGTAGTCTGTGCAAAGTTGTGGGAAAAGGCTTATTCCCTCCTTGTGCCATCATGTCAGCACTATGGTGTTTCTAATCACCCTAATTTTTGCTCTGGCAGCCAGTTTCCTTGTCTCCCAGGACTTCACCTCAGGATTGTATCTGATTACATTTTGAATCAGAAAGATGTGATGTGGCCTCGTGGGACAAATGGCCAAGCATTCTTAAACATAATTATAAGCTTCAGAAATGTCATCCTAGGGGCAGCTAGGTGGCACAGTGAATAGACCACTGGCCCTGGGGTCAGGAGGACCTGAGTTCAAATTCAGCCTCAGACACTGAATACTTACTAGGTGTGTGACCTTGGGCAAATCACTTAACCCCAATTGCCCCATCTTTCCCCCTCCAAAAAGCAAAAAGAAAAGAAAAAGAAAAAGAAATGTCATCCTCCATAGAGATGCAAGCTTGTCGAAAAATAGCTCTCATTTCTGGAGCACTTTAAGGTTTGCCAAGGCCTTCCCTCCAAGTAGACTGTGGAAGCATTATTAATACCATTTGACAGCTGAGAAAATTGAAGCTCAGAGCAGTTACAGGACTTACTCAAGGTCATACAACTGGTAAGAGGCAAGGATCAGACTCAAAAACTTAGAATTATATCTATGTCTTCTGACCCCTCAAGCAAGGGCACTTTCTGGTTATGTCATTGGTAGAGAGCTGTAGCCATCTAACACATCTTCAATGAGTAGCATCTCTCGTAACTTTTACTTTTTCTCTGAAATGTGCTTCTCGTGTCAAATGAGAGATGACAGATGAGAGAGAGAGAGAGAGAGAGAGAGAGAGAGAGAGAGAGATGAAGAAGAAGAAGAAGAAGAAGAAGAAGAAGAAGAAGCAGAAGAAGAAGAAGAAGGAGGAGGAGGAGGAGGAGGAGGAGGAGGAGGAGGAGGAGGAGGAGGAGGAGAGATAGAGACAGAGATGCAGAAACAGAGAAACAGAAGTATAGAAACAAAGGAGATAGAGATAAAGGCAGGGAGACAAGGAGACAGAGACAGAGTCATGGATGCAGACACAGAGAAAGAGGAGGACAGAGAGACACATAGTGAGGCAGAAACAGAGAGCCAAAGACAGAGAAAGAGATAGAGATAGAGAAAGACAGAGATAGAGATAAGGGGAGAAAGAGACAGAAAAAGCAAGAGGCAGACAGAGACAAAAATAGAGACACAGACACAAATAGTGAAAGACAGAGCGGGAGAGAGAGGAGAGACCAAGACAGAAGGAGAGAGACAAGAATGGACAAAGAAAGAAAGAGGGAGGGAAAGGAGGAGGAAGGAGGGAGAGAGAGAGAGAGAGAGAGAGAGAGAGAGAGAGAGAGAGAGAGAGCGCACATTAGCAAGAACATTAGCTTATGGGGCTAGCATGCTATATAGAGCTTGCTTATGCATATAATGAGATAAAAATATAGGGAGTTATTTTTATTGTATGTAAAGTGGATGAGGTAAAACACTTGGTTCAATGTTAGATTTGGGAAGTTTTTAGGAATAGAATTTGTTGAAATGTTACATAGTCCACTCAGTTCTATTTCAGAAGGTAACTCCAAGGAAAATGCCTTCAAGCAGGGATGTTGGCTGGCTATTGAGGGAAAAGATCGTGCAACCACTTTTTTTTTTTAAAGCACCTTATTTTAGTAAATGAGAAAGTATAATCAGATTTCTTTCCCACTTGCTGGCTTTTAAGAATATTTGGCTCTAGCAAAAGGGAACATTTTTTTGAAAATATATAGTAGTAATAATAGCTAGCACTTATATAGGACTTTAAGTTTTACAAAACACTTTATGAGTATTATCTTATTAGGTCATCATAACAAACTTGGGAAGTTGATGCTGTTATTATTCCTACTTTGTGGGTGAGAAAACTAAGAGTGAGAAGCTTGTCCAGGGTCACATAACTAGCTGGATTGGTGGCAATATTTGAACTCAGGTCTTCTGGATTCCAAGTCCAGCACTCTTTTAGTACTACCTAGCTACCTAGGATTCAGATACAATGATGAGACTGAATTTCCTGCTATCTTAGGACAGATATTTGGCAAGTCTTTGTTTTAATTATAGGAACTCTTTTTTTTTTTTAAAGCAATTGGGGTTAAGTAACTTGCTCAAGGTTACACGGCTAGTCATTATTTATGCGTGGGTGCTCATTT
This sequence comes from Gymnobelideus leadbeateri, assembly GCA_011680675.1. Taxonomy (NCBI): domain Eukaryota; kingdom Metazoa; phylum Chordata; class Mammalia; order Diprotodontia; family Petauridae; genus Gymnobelideus; species Gymnobelideus leadbeateri. The sequence continues at coordinate 4,444 of WOXC01012324.1, read as the reverse complement.
TCTGAGGCCGGATCTGATCTCGGGTCATCCCAACTCCAAGGCCGGCACTCTTACTCACTGCGCCACCTAGCCGCCCCTTTAGGGCAATTGGGGTTAAGTAACTTGCCCAAGGTTACACGGCTAGGTTTTTGTTTGTATGGATTAAGTGTCGGAGGCCGGCTCCGAACTCAGGTCCTTCTGATTCCAGGGCCGGCGCTCTATTCACTGCACCACCTAGCCGCCCCTATTATAGGAACTCTTAAAGCATGACTGGCCATTTGTAAAATATTGTCAAGATGATAGATTTAAATTTAAAATGCATATATTCTCCATTTGAACATAGCTTTTAGTCTAAATGAACAAATATGAGGATTAGTTGAAAGTGTGGGAACTATTTAGCAGGGAGAAGAGGAGAATTGATAGTGTTTTTAAAGAATTTGAACACCTACAAAGTTTTATTCTGTTTTGCCTTTCTTTTTTGATAGGGGTGGTGTTGAAAGAAAATTATTCATTTGGGTTTCCACCCTGGTTAATGAGGTAAAAGTCGGGACAAAGAGAATTAAAAGGATTTTATTATATGTATAACAAGGTAGCAACACAAAGAAGGGCAGATCACTGCAAATCAGCAGTGGCTTCAAGGTGAGGACAACTTTTATAGGTAAGTCCACCTCAACAAAAGAGGCTCAGTCCTTGAATCTCAGCTCCTCCCCAAGATAGCAAGAATCTGACAATTTGCAGGTAGGAGCATGTGAGAAAGAAGAGGTAATACAAAAAGCTGCACACTTGGTGTCTCCTACCCCACTTCCTACCCCCCTCCCAACACTGGTTGATAAGCTGAATTGAAAACAACAGTAACTGAGTCAATATAACTTTCAACAATTGGAGAGAAGATGAATTTTTGTTCATTTAAAATTAAATTAAAAATAAAATAAAAGGGCAGAGCCAAGATGGCAAAGAGAAGCTAGGAAGTTGCCTGAACTCTCCCCAGTTTCCCTCAGAAACAATCAATCAAACCTCTAAATAGATTATTAAGAAACAAAAGGATGGAGTGAAACAATTTTCCAGCTTAAGACAATTTAGAAGACCTTCAGGAAAGGTCTGTATCACTTGGGTAAAAAGGGAGCATAACCTAGCTTAGCCAGTGTCCAGGCAAGTCAGCACAGATCAGCAGCCAAAGCCCCTTGGTCCTGGTTCAGCAGACCAATGGCACAGCAGGCCAGCTATGAAGCCTCCAGCTCCAGTGATCAAAAGGCAAATTGCCAGCCTTAGAACCCAGGACACAACAGGTGAAACTAAGCTGGGCCACCCCAGTGCAGTTGGTAAGCCACCAGCACTTGAAGCCCTGGTATGGATAACCAATGGCCAGGTCCCTTTCTCCCAGCACAAAAAGTTTGGGACAGTGGTCCCTGTGCCCCAGGAGCAGAGCTCAGCACTAAAAGATGAACAACAACAACAACAACAACAACAACAACAACAACAACAACAACAACAACAACCCAGAAGACCCCTGACCAGAGAAAGCAAAAGTGAAGATCAAAACACAAACTCAGAAAGGGGAATATGAATTAGTCACAAGCGCAAAAGTTCTCTTCAAAAAGATCAAAATGATTTTAAAAATCAAGTAAGAGAGGTAGAAGAAGTTTGGATAAGACAGTTATGCAGGGGAATTATTAATAAAGGGTCAACAGCTTGGAAAAGGAAGCACAAAAATCGACTGAAGAAAACAATTTAAAAAACATAATTGGTGAAATGGGGGAAAAATCCACTGAAGGAAACAACTCCTTTAAAAGTGGAACTGGCCAAATGGAAAAGGAGTTACAAAAGCTAACTGAAGAAAACTATTTCCTAAAAATCATAATTAGGAAAGTGGAAGCTAATGAATAGATAAGACATCAATAATCAATCAAACAAAAATTGAAAGAATTGAAAAAAAATAGGAGAAAATGTAAAATGCTTCATTGGAAAAACAATTGACCTGGAAAATAGATCCAGGAGAGATAACTTAAGAATTACTGAACTGCTATAAAGCCATGATCAAAAAAAGGAATTTGGACAGCATCTTTAAAAGAAATTATCAAGGAAAACTGCCTTGATATCCCAGAACCAGAGGTCAAAATAGTCATTGAAAGAATCACCAATCACCTCCTGAGATTCCAAAATGAAAACTCCAAGGAATATTGTAGTCAAATTCCAGTATTATCAGGACAAGGAGACAATACTGCAAGCAGCCAAAAAGAAACAATTCAAATATCAAGGGTCCATAGTCAGGAATGCACAGGACTTAGCAACTTCTACATTAACGTATTAGAGGGCTTGGAATATGGTATTCCAGAAGGCAAAGGAACTTGGATTACAACCAAGAATCAACTGCCCAGCAAAATTGAGCGTAATCTTTCAGGGGAAAAGATGGATGTTCAGTGAAATAGGGAACTTCCAAACTCCTGATGAAAAGACTTGATCCTAATACAAAATTTGATCTTCAAATACAAGACTCAAAAGAAACACCAAAAGGTAAACAGAAAAGAAAAAACAAACAAACACATTATTCAATAAGAATAAACTGTTTACATCCCTACCTGGGAAGATGACACTTGTAACTCTTGAGAACTGTATACTTATGAAGGCAGTTAGAAGGACTTACATAGGGGGTGGAGCCAAGATGGTGGAGTAGAAACAGCTCATGCAAGCCATTCTGCCCCCAGATTCCCCCCAAACTATGTAAAAGGGGACTCTGAACAACTTCTGGAGCCCCAGCACCCACAGAATGACACAGAGAAGCTAACCTCCCACTGAGGACAGACCAGCAGCCCTGCAGGAAGGACCAGCACAGCGGTCTGGGAGCCGCAAGAGCGCGGGAAGCTGAGCCAAGCCGGAGCTGAGGTCCCCATGACCCGAGGTTTTAGCCCCAGGGTGGCAGGGCCAACAGCTAGCTGGAGGAACCCCAGAACACCAACAGCTGTGGCGACTCCAGAATTATCAACATAGACATGCCTAGGACAAAGTAAGAGGTTAGTGTCCTATGGACTTTGGGACTGGTAATTGGGGAATGCATTGGCTTCCTCCCCTGGGGGCTAGAAGCTGATGAGGAGACACGCCATTTTGTAGTTTTCAGAGGCAGCTCCAGCTCCCGGCCTGCGAACCATAGGGAGATCCAGCGATCAGTCTTGGGGGGTAAGCACTCGTGCTTTAACCTCCCTGGATCTGGATTGTGATCTAGGGTGGAAGTCGTGGGTGGGTTTACAGCTTGCCAGAAACGGAAGTTGCCCCCCACACGTTCGGGATGAAAATTCCTCTATCTGGCCTTAAAGACATAGTGTGGCAACAAGCCCAAAAGTCAAGTAATTAAGTGGCAACATGCCAAGGCAAAGGAAACAGAAAAATGCAGCCTAGACTCCTATTTTGGGGCATAAGTGGGAAAAGACTGTGAGGTCAGAAGTCCTGCTCCAAAAGCCCCAGGGGAAAAACATGCAGTGGGTTCAGGCCATAGAGGACCTTAAGAAGGACTTTAAAAATCAAATAAGAGAAGTGGAGGAAAAATTGGAAAGAAATGAGAAGGATGCAGGAAAAGTATGAAATGAGGGTCAACAGCCTGACTGAGGAAAACAACACCTTAAAAAATAGACTAGCTCAAATGGCAAAGGAGGCCCAAAAGGGCAATGAGGAGAAGAATGCCTTAAAAAGTCGAATTTGCCAGATGGAAAAAGAATCTCAAAAGTTCACTGAGGAGATTCATTCCTTCAGAGTTAGACTGGAGCAAATGGAAGCTAATGACTTTATGAGAAATCAAGATGCTGTTAAGCAGATCCAAACAAATGAAAGATTAGAAGGCAATGTGAAATATCTCATGGGAAAAACCACTGACCTGGAAAATAGATCCAGGAGAGACAATTTAAAAATTATTGGACTACCTGAAAGCCATGATCAAAGAAAGAACCTAGAAATCACCCTTCAAGAAATTCTCAAGGAAAACTGCCCTGATGTTTTAGATCCAGAGGGCAAAATAGAGGTTGAAAGAATCCACCGATCACCTCCTGAAAAAGATCCCCCAAAAAAAACTCCCAGGAATATTATAGCCAGGTTCCAGAATCCCCAGATCAAGGAGAAAATACTACAAGCAGCCAGGAAGAAACAATTTCAATATTGTGGAAACACAATCAGAATAGCCCAGGACCTGGCAGCTTCTACACTGAAGGCACAGAAGGGTATGGAATATGATATTCCAGAGGGCAAAAGAACTGGAATGAACCCAAGGGTCACCTACCCAGCAAAACTGAGTATTTTGTTTCAGGGGAAAATATGGTCATTCAGTGGAATAGAGGACTTTCAAGCATTCTTGAGGAAAAAACCAAAATTGAATAGAAAATTTGACATCCAGACACAGGAAGGAAGAGATGCCTGAGAAGGTAATCGGGGAAGAGAGATCAAGGGGAACTTATCAAAGTTGAACTATTTTCATTCCTATATG
>WOXC01012323.1:0-51943 GCA_011680675.1 Gymnobelideus leadbeateri | reverse complement strand
GCTTTTCAAGGCCCACAGTTCCAACTGAATAATAAGAAAACATTTTTAAAAAGGCACAGAAAAATCACATCGACATCCAATTCATTTAATATCTTCAGCAATCCAAAAATTTGGACCATGTAAATTAGTCTCAACTTCAATGGTCCTAAATATGTATGCATATATTTATATAGTAAAACCCTGAGACCAAGAAATCTTCATGTTTTCATTGTCACTTATGGCCCTTTAGATTAATCTGGACTAAAGGTCAAAGTAGAAGTTAGAACAGTTGAAGAGAAATCAAGGTGTGGCTTTAAAAATCAGAGAAATTGGTGGGCATTCTGCAGGTGTTCCTGTGTCCAGACATCAAGGTGCTCAATGCCCCAGTACCATTGGGATCCTTTTCTTTTTTCTTCTTTGACCCACGAAACCGGTTGTTCTGATGTTTGTGAGTTTTTGGGCCACTTTGTCAAAATGTCAATATTATGCATTGGAAAATTTAAAAGACTCCGTTTCCCAAGAACTTTAAAAAAGTGGAGACCATTTGAAGTGGTCAGGATTTTGATTTTCTTTGAAGAAATGTTGACAGCCCAGCTTCCTGAGACCAGGAAATGTCCATCTTTGGTCCTCTGTGTTCAACCGTTTCAGTGATCATAAAAAGTAAGAAAGGTTAAAACAGCGTAAGATCCTAAATAAAAACCAACAACAACAACAACAACAACAACAACGGAGAAATGGTTTGGAATCCTTCTTGGGGCCTCTGTATGGGGAGACAGGTTGTGGGTATCTGGGTGGTGGGGGATTTGTGCGGGTGGGTGTTGTGTCGGAGAGATCCACGGCCAAGCTGCATTTTGTCAGGGTCCTCGGTTGTGTCCAGGTTCCCCCGAAGTTCTTCCTGGTGGGGAGACCAAGTAGGTTCTACGAAACTACCAAGTCCTAAAGCGGCACTTCGGAATGGCCGTTTTCCTCTTCATCCTGGGCAATGAGTGATGGAGTGAAGGGTACAAGGCAGGCAGCTGAAGGGGGATTGCGAGGGAGGCCTGGAGAAGGGCAAGGTGGTGGCAGTGCTAGGAGAGTTCACTTTCCACAATGGCGAGGGAGTGAGGGTTTCCCAGCGTGTCCAAAAGCCCTTGCAGGCGGTGCAAAGACTTGAGGATGTGTGGCTCGGTCATGGAGAACATAACTTTGGTGAGCAGGGAGAGGTGTGCCAGGCTGTGCTTTGCCATGGCATTGCTGGGCTGCAAGCTGTGTGTGGTGTGAACGGTGGACAGCCCCCACTGGTCAGCGGACTTCGGGACTTGTAGCAAGACGTCTTCTACCTCTTGGAACCTGCTGAGGAGCAGCCCTGGCTTGACTTGGGCCAGCCAGTGCTGAGCTTGAGCCAGTGCCCAGACGGCCCAGACCCCATCACCCTCGGCACCATCGGCGGGCTCCGACCGATGCAAGCACTGGCGCAGACTGCCCAGAGAGGCAAGAATCTGGTCGAAGTCCAGGTCTATGATGGGCACCCAGAGATTGACCAAAGTCTGCAGGACCCAAGGGTCCTGCCCAACTTCCTGCAGGCTTTCCCACACCAGGACGTTGTTGAGCACCTGTGCTGCAATATCAGGAAACTCCTGCTGGAGTTCAGCGACCTGCTCACACAAGCCCAGGAAGTGCCCCAAGTCCTGCAAGCAGGTAAGGGCCTCCATGAGCTCCTCAAACAGCCCTTGGAGTAGCATGTCTGCTCCAGCAGCCTTTGGCCGGGGAGGGCGGGGAGGGAGAATCGGCTGAGGTCTTGGGTCGTTGGAGGATAAGGCCCTTTCTGTGTCTTGGCCCTCTGGATGCAAAGAGAGGCTGGCGAACGGGGGCTTTGCAGACGGCAGAGTCCTCTGAGTCTCTGAGCTCAAAGGAAGTGCAATCCTCTGGCTTCCACCTGGAAAACAGGCCAAGTCAGGGGATGAGGGGGCAAGTCAGTTAGTGAATAAGAGAGAGAGGAAGGAGGAATGGAAGGACTGAGGCAGCTTCTCCTAGTATAGCACAACACACATTGTGCTCCCCACTGTCCTGAGGCCCCTTTTTAAAAGAACCATCTTCCCAGAGCCGAACTTGCTCAATCCTGATTGGCTAGAGGCTCCTTGGCCAGGCTCACACCTCAAACCTTGGCTCCTCCCAATGGTTCACACCCCAGGGCCCCTAGGATGTTGCTATAGCCTTCAAGTTTGAGTTTCAATGAACAAATTTCTAGATTTATATGGCAATAGATCTCTCAACATGTTGCCATACTTTCAGTAAAAAAAAAAATAATATTCCTCTAGTAGGAAAAGGAAACAGATTTCTCCAATTTTGGGTAAAACATTTTTCCCCCAAAGGACTTGAGCCACATTTGAATAATTCAGGTAAAAAAATTTCAAAACGAGGAAGACCAAAATTTCAAGAAAAATTAATTAATTCGGTATGGTCAGCAAGCAAAAAAAAAAAAAAACGGAAACGAAAACGAAAACAAAAAAAACAAGTGAACCATTGGAATCAGCCTCGATTTCAATGTTCTTTGAAGAAATATCCTAGAAATTCTAAAACAGAATTTTCCAGCTTTTCCCTTTCACTTCTGGTCCTTTGGATTTGATCTAGACCAAAGGTCCTAGGAGAGATGAGAACATTTAAGATCAATTGAGCTGTAATTTTAAAACCCAAGGAATTGCCTGGAACCTTTCTGGTGCCTCTGTGTCTGAACACCAATATGCTGAGAGCCCCAGATCCCTGGGAATCCTCAGCTTTTCTCAGTTTTTCTGCCGATCCACTGGATTGACGCCTTGAATCCTAAACTGAAATGAAGAAAAGTACTGATACTCAATCCATAAATTTTTTATTTACCTTTCTCAGAGAACTTAATTTTTATTTTGGACAAGAAAAGAGGTTTCTGTAATTTGGGGGACAATTATTTCAAAATGGCTTTTCAAGGCCCACAGTTCCAACTGAATAATAAGAAAACATTTTTAAAAAGGCACAGAAAAATCACATCGACATCCAATTCATTTAATATCTTCAGCAATCCAAAAATTTGGACCATGTAAATTAGTCTCAACTTCAATGGTCCTAAATATGTATGCATATATTTATATAGTAAAACCCTGAGACCAAGAAATCTTCATGTTTTCATTGTCACTTATGGCCCTTTAGATTAATCTGGACTAAAGGTCAAAGTAGAAGTTAGAACAGTTGAAGAGAAATCAAGGTGTGGCTTTAAAAATCAGAGAAATTGGTGGGCATTCTGCAGGTGTTCCTGTGTCCAGACATCAAGGTGCTCAATGCCCCAGTACCATTGGGATCCTTTTCTTTTTTCTTCTTTGACCCACGAAACCGGTTGTTCTGATGTTTGTGAGTTTTTGGGCCACTTTGTCAAAATGTCAATATTATGCATTGGAAAATTTAAAAGACTCCGTTTCCCAAGAACTTTAAAAAAGTGGAGACCATTTGAAGTGGTCAGGATTTTGATTTTCTTTGAAGAAATGTTGACAGCCCAGCTTCCTGAGACCAGGAAATGTCCATCTTTGGTCCTCTGTGTTCAACCGTTTCAGTGATCATAAAAAGTAAGAAAGGTTAAAACAGCGTAAGATCCTAAATAAAAACCAACAACAACAACAACAACAACAACAACGGAGAAATGGTTTGGAATCCTTCTTGGGGCCTCTGTATGGGGAGACAGGTTGTGGGTATCTGGGTGGTGGGGGATTTGTGCGGGTGGGTGTTGTGTCGGAGAGATCCACGGCCAAGCTGCATTTTGTCAGGGTCCTCGGTTGTGTCCAGGTTCCCCCGAAGTTCTTCCTGGTGGGGAGACCAAGTAGGTTCTACGAAACTACCAAGTCCTAAAGCGGCACTTCGGAATGGCCGTTTTCCTCTTCATCCTGGGCAATGAGTGATGGAGTGAAGGGTACAAGGCAGGCAGCTGAAGGGGGATTGCGAGGGAGGCCTGGAGAAGGGCAAGGTGGTGGCAGTGCTAGGAGAGTTCACTTTCCACAATGGCGAGGGAGTGAGGGTTTCCCAGCGTGTCCAAAAGCCCTTGCAGGCGGTGCAAAGACTTGAGGATGTGTGGCTCGGTCATGGAGAACATAACTTTGGTGAGCAGGGAGAGGTGTGCCAGGCTGTGCTTTGCCATGGCATTGCTGGGCTGCAAGCTGTGTGTGGTGTGAACGGTGGACAGCCCCCACTGGTCAGCGGACTTCGGGACTTGTAGCAAGACGTCTTCTACCTCTTGGAACCTGCTGAGGAGCAGCCCTGGCTTGACTTGGGCCAGCCAGTGCTGAGCTTGAGCCAGTGCCCAGACGGCCCAGACCCCATCACCCTCGGCACCATCGGCGGGCTCCGACCGATGCAAGCACTGGCGCAGACTGCCCAGAGAGGCAAGAATCTGGTCGAAGTCCAGGTCTATGATGGGCACCCAGAGATTGACCAAAGTCTGCAGGACCCAAGGGTCCTGCCCAACTTCCTGCAGGCTTTCCCACACCAGGACGTTGTTGAGCACCTGTGCTGCAATATCAGGAAACTCCTGCTGGAGTTCAGCGACCTGCTCACACAAGCCCAGGAAGTGCCCCAAGTCCTGCAAGCAGGTAAGGGCCTCCATGAGCTCCTCAAACAGCCCTTGGAGTAGCATGTCTGCTCCAGCAGCCTTTGGCCGGGGAGGGCGGGGAGGGAGAATCGGCTGAGGTCTTGGGTCGTTGGAGGATAAGGCCCTTTCTGTGTCTTGGCCCTCTGGATGCAAAGAGAGGCTGGCGAACGGGGGCTTTGCAGACGGCAGAGTCCTCTGAGTCTCTGAGCTCAAAGGAAGTGCAATCCTCTGGCTTCCACCTGGAAAACAGGCCAAGTCAGGGGATGAGGGGGCAAGTCAGTTAGTGAATAAGAGAGAGAGGAAGGAGGAATGGAAGGACTGAGGCAGCTTCTCCTAGTATAGCACAACACACATTGTGCTCCCCACTGTCCTGAGGCCCCTTTTTAAAAGAACCATCTTCCCAGAGCCGAACTTGCTCAATCCTGATTGGCTAGAGGCTCCTTGGCCAGGCTCACACCTCAAACCTTGGCTCCTCCCAATGGTTCACACCCCAGGGCCCCTAGGATGTTGCTATAGCCTTCAAGTTTGAGTTTCAATGAACAAATTTCTAGATTTATATGGCAATAGATCTCTCAACATGTTGCCATACTTTCAGTAAAAAAAAAAATAATATTCCTCTAGTAGGAAAAGGAAACAGATTTCTCCAATTTTGGGTAAAACATTTTTCCCCCAAAGGACTTGAGCCACATTTGAATAATTCAGGTAAAAAAATTTCAAAACGAGGAAGACCAAAATTTCAAGAAAAATTAATTAATTCGGTATGGTCAGCAAGCAAAAAAAAAAAAAAAAACGGAAACGAAAACGAAAACAAAAAAAAACAAGTGAACCATTGGAATCAGCCTCGATTTCAATGTTCTTTGAAGAAATATCCTAGAAATTCTAAAACAGAATTTTCCAGCTTTTCCCTTTCACTTCTGGTCCTTTGGATTTGATCTAGACCAAAGGTCCTAGGAGAGATGAGAACATTTAAGATCAATTGAGCTGTAATTTTAAAACCCAAGGAATTGCCTGGAACCTTTCTGGTGCCTCTGTGTCTGAACACCAATATGCTGAGAGCCCCAGATCCCTGGGAATCCTCAGCTTTTCTCAGTTTTTCTGCCGATCCACTGGATTGACGCCTTGAATCCTAAACTGAAATGAAGAAAAGTACTGATACTCAATCCATAAATTTTTTATTTACCTTTCTCAGAGAACTTAATTTTTATTTTGGACAAGAAAAGAGGTTTCTGTAATTTGGGGGACAATTATTTCAAAATGTTTTCAAGGCCCACAGTTCCAACTGAATAATAAGAAAACATTTTTAAAAAGGCACAGAAAAATCACATCGACATCCAATTCATTTAATATCTTCAGCAATCAAAAAATTTGGACCATGTAAATTAGTCTCAACTTCAATGGTCCTAAATATGTATGCATATATTTATATAGTAAAACCCTGAGACCAAGAAATCTTCATGTTTTCATTGTCACTTATGGCCCTTTAGATTAATCTGGACTAAAGGTCAAAGTAGAAGTTAGAACAGTTGAAGAGAAATCAAGGTGTGGCTTTAAAAATCAGAGAAATTGGTGGGCATTCTGCAGGTGTTTCTGTGTCCAGACATCAAGGTGCTCAATGCCCCAGTACCATTGGGATCCTTTTCTTTTTTCTTCTTTGACCCACGAAACCGGTTGTTCTGATGTTTGTGAGTTTTTGGGCCACTTTGTCAAAATGTCAATATTATGCATTGGAAAATTTAAAAGACTCCGTTTCCTAAGAACTTTAAAAAAGTGGAGACCATTTGAAGTGGTCAGGATTTTGATTTTCTTTGAAGAAATGTTGACAGCCCAGCTTCCTGAGACCAGGAAATGTCCATCTTTGGTCCTCTGTGTTCAACCGTTTCAGTGATCATAAAAAGTAAGAAAGGTTAAAACAGCGTAAGATCCTAATTAAAAACCAACAACAACAACAACAACAACAACAACAACAACGGAGAAATGGTTTGGAATCCTTCTTGGGGCCTCTGTATGGGGAGACAGGTTGTGGGTATCTGGGTGGTGGGGGATTTGTGCGGGTGGGTGTTGTGTCGGAGAGATCCACGGCCAAGCTGCATTTTGTCAGGGTCCTCGGTTGTGTCCAGGTTCCCCCGAAGTTCTTCCTGGTGGGGAGACCAAGTAGGTTCTACGAAACTACCAAGTCCTAAAGCGGCACTTCGGAATGGCCGTTTTCCTCTTCATCCTGGGCAATGAGTGATGGAGTGAAGGGTACAAGGCAGGCAGCTGAAGGGGGATTGCGAGGGAGGCCTGGAGAAGGGCAAGGTGGTGGCAGTGCTAGGAGAGTTCACTTTCCACAATGGCGAGGGAGTGAGGGTTTCCCAGCGTGTCCAAAAGCCCTTGCAGGCGGTGCAAAGACTTGAGGATGTGTGGCTCGGTCATGGAGAACATAACTTTGGTGAGCAGGGAGAGGTGTGCCAGGCTGTGCTTTGTCATGGCATTGCTGGGCTGCAAGCTGTGTGTGGTGTGAACGGTGGACAGCCCCCACTGGTCAGCGGACTTCGGGACTTGTAGCAAGACGTCTTCTACCTCTTGGAACCTGCTGAGGAGCAGCCCTGGCTTGACTTGGGCCAGCCAGTGCTGAGCTTGAGCCAGTGCCCAGACGGCCCAGACCCCATCACCCTCGGCACCATCGGCGGGCTCCGACCGATGCAAGCACTGGCGCAGACTGCCCAGAGAGGCAAGAATCTGGTCGAAGTCCAGGTCTATGATGGGCACCCAGAGATTGACCAAAGTCTGCAGGACCCAAGGGTCCTGCCCAACTTCCTGCAGGCTTTCCCACACCAGGACGTTGTTGAGCACCTGTGCTGCAATATCAGGAAACTCCTGCTGGAGTTCAGCGACCTGCTCACACAAGCCCAGGAAGTGCCCCAAGTCCTGCAAGCAGGTAAGGGCCTCCATGAGCTCCTCAAACAGCCCTTGGAGTAGCATGTCTGCTCCAGCAGCCTTTGGCCGGGGAGGGCGGGGAGGGAGAATCGGCTGAGGTCTTGGGTCGTTGGAGGATAAGGCCCTTTCTGTGTCTTGGCCCTCTGGATGCAAAGAGAGGCTGGCGAACGGGGGCTTTGCAGACGGCAGAGTCCTCTGAGTCTCTGAGCTCAAAGGAAGTGCAATCCTCTGGCTTCCACCTGGAAAACAGGCCAAGTCAGGGGATGAGGGGGCAAGTCAGTTAGTGAATAAGAGAGAGAGGAAGGAGGAATGGAAGGACTGAGGCAGCTTCTCCTAGTATAGCACAACACACATTGTGCTCCCCACTGTCCTGAGGCCCCTTTTTAAAAGAACCATCTTCCCAGAGCCGAACTTGCTCAATCCTGATTGGCTAGAGGCTCCTTGGCCAGGCTCACACCTCAAACCTTGGCTCCTCCCAATGGTTCACACCCCAGGGCCCCTAGGATGTTGCTATAGCCTTCAAGTTTGAGTTTCAATGAACAAATTTCTAGATTTATATGGCAATAGATCTGTCAACATGTTTCCATACTTTCAGTAAAAAAAAAAATAATATTCCTCTAGTAGGAAAAGGAAACAGATTTCTCCAATTTTGGGTAAAACATTTTTCCCCCAAAGGACTTGAGCCACATTTGAATAATTCAGGTAAAAAAATTTCAAAACGAGGAAGCCCAAAATTTCAAGAAAAATTAATTAATTCGGTATGGTCAGCAAGCAAAAAAAAAAAACAAAAACGGAAACGAAAACGAAAACAAAAAAAAAACAAGTGAACCATTGGAATCAGCCTCGATTTCAATGTTCTTTGAAGAAATATCCTAGAAATTCTAAAACAGAATTTTCCAGCTTTTCCCTTTCACTTCTGGTCCTTTGGATTTGATCTAGACCAAAGGTCCTAGGAGAGATGAGAACATTTAAGATCAATTGAGCTGTAATTTTAAAACCCAAGGAATTGCCTGGAACCTTTCTGGTGCCTCTGTGTCTGAACACCAATATGCTGAGAGCCCCAGATCCCTGGGAATCCTCAGCTTTTCTCAGTTTTTCTGCCGATCCACTGGATTGACGCATTGAATCCTAAACTGAAATGAAGAAAAGTACTGATACTCAATCCATAAATTTTTTATTTACCTTTCTCAGAGAACTTAATTTTTATTTTGGACAAGAAAAGAGGTTTCTGTAATTTGGGGGACAATTATTTCAAAATGGCTTTTCAAGGCCCACAGTTCCAACTGAATAATAAGAAAACATTTTTAAAAAGTCACAGAAAAATCACATCGACATCCAATTCATTTAATATCTTCAGCAATCCAAAAATTTGGACCATGTAAATTAGTCTCAACTTCAATGGTCCTAAATATGTATGCATATATTTACATAGTAAAACCCTGAGACCAAGAAATCTTCATGTTTTCATTGTCACTTATGGCCCTTTAGATTAATCTGGACTAAAGGTCAAAGTAGAAGTTAGAACAGTTGAAGAGAAATCAAGGTGTGGCTTTAAAAATCAGAGAAATTGGTGGGCATTCTGCAGGTGTTCCTGTGTCCAGACATCAAGGTGCTCAATGCCCCAGTACCATTGGGATCCTTTTCTTTTTTCTTCTTTGACCCACGAAACCGGTTGTTCTGATGTTTGTGAGTTTTTGGGCCACTTTGTCAAAATGTCAATATTATGCATTGGAAAATTTAAAAGACTCCGTTTCCCAAGAACTTTAAAAAAGTGGAGACCATTTGAAGTGGTCAGGATTTTGATTTTCTTTGAAGAAATGTTGACAGCCCAGCTTCCTGAGACCAGGAAATGTCCATCTTTGGTCCTCTGTGTTCAACCGTTTCAGTGATCATAAAAAGTAAGAAAGGTTAAAACAGCGTAAGATCCTAAATAAAAACCAACAACAACAACAACAACAACAACAACGGAGAAATGGTTTGGAATCCTTCTTGGGGCCTCTGTATGGGGAGACAGGTTGTGGGTATCTGGGTGGTGGGGGATTTGTGCGGGTGGGTGTTGTGTCGGAGAGATCCACGGCCAAGCTGCATTTTGTCAGGGTCCTCGGTTGTGTCCAGGTTCCCCCGAAGTTCTTCCTGGTGGGGAGACCAAGTAGGTTCTACGAAACTACCAAGTCCTAAAGCGGCACTTCGGAATGGCCGTTTTCCTCTTCATCCTGGGCAATGAGTGATGGAGTGAAGGGTACAAGGCAGGCAGCTGAAGGGGGATTGCGAGGGAGGCCTGGAGAAGGGCAAGGTGGTGGCAGTGCTAGGAGAGTTCACTTTCCACAATGGCGAGGGAGTGAGGGTTTCCCAGCGTGTCCAAAAGCCCTTGCAGGCGGTGCAAAGACTTGAGGATGTGTGGCTCGGTCATGGAGAACATAACTGTGGTGAGCAGGGAGAGGTGTGCCAGGCTGTGCTTTGCCATGGCATTGCTGGGCTGCAAGCTGTGTGTGGTGTGAACGGTGGACAGCCCCCACTGGTCAGCGGACGTCGGGACTTGTAGCAAGACGTCTTCTACCTCTTGGAACCTGCTGAGGAGCAGCCCTGGCTTGACTTGGGCCAGCCAGTGCTGAGCTTGAGCCAGTGCCCAGACGGCCCAGACCCCATCACCCTCGGCACCATCGGCGGGCTCCGACCGATGCAAGCACTGGCGCAGACTGCCCAGAGAGGCAAGAATCTGGTCGAAGTCCAGGTCTATGATGGGCACCCAGAGATTGACCAAAGTCTGCAGGACCCAAGGGTCCTGCCCAACTTCCTGCAGGCTTTCCCACACCAGGACGTTGTTGAGCACCTGTGCTGCAATATCAGGAAACTCCTGCTGGAGTTCAGCGACCTGCTCACACAAGCCCAGGAAGTGCCCCAAGTCCTGCAAGCAGGTAAGGGCCTCCATGAGCTCCTCAAACAGCCCTTGGAGTAGCATGTCTGCTCCAGCAGCCTTTGGCCGGGGAGGGCGGGGAGGGAGAATCGGCTGAGGTCTTGGGTCGTTGGAGGATAAGGCCCTTTCTGTGTCTTGGCCCTCTGGATGCAAAGAGAGGCTGGCGAACGGGGGCTTTGCAGACGGCAGAGTCCTCTGAGTCTCTGAGCTCAAAGGAAGTGCAATCCTCTGGCTTCCACCTGGAAAACAGGCCAAGTCAGGGGATGAGGGGGCAAGTCAGTTAGTGAATAAGAGAGAGAGGAAGGAGGAATGGAAGGACTGAGGCAGCTTCTCCTAGTATAGCACAACACACATTGTGCTCCCCACTGTCCTGAGGCCCCTTTTTAAAAGAACCATCTTCCCAGAGCCGAACTTGCTCAATCCTGATTGGCTAGAGGCTCCTTGGCCAGGCTCACACCTCAAACCTTGGCTCCTCCCAATGGTTCACACCCCAGGGCCCCTAGGATGTTGCTATAGCCTTCAAGTTTGAGTTTCAATGAACAAATTTCTAGATTTATATGGCAATAGATCTGTCAACATGTTTCCATACTTTCAGTAAAAAAAAAAAATAATATTCCTCTAGTAGGAAAAGGAAACAGATTTCTCCAATTTTGGGTAAAACATTTTTCCCCCAAAGGACTTGAGCCACATTTGAATAATTCAGGTAAAAAAATTTCAAAACGAGGAAGACCAAAATTTCAAGAAAAATTAATGAATTCGGTATGGTCAGCAAGAAAAAAAAAACGAAAACAAAAAAACAAGTGAACCATTGGAATCAGCCTCGATTTCAACGTTCTTTGAAGAAATAATAATAAAAATCCTAAAACCGAGATTTTTCCATGTATTCCCTTTCCCTTCTGGTCCTTTGTATTCAATCTGTACCAAAGGTCACTGCAGAGATTAGAACACTTTAAAATCAATGAAAGTGATTTAAAAACCTAAGGAATTGCCTGGAATCTTTCTGGTGCCTTTGTATCTGAACAGCAATATGCTCAGAGCCCTGGAAGCCTTGGAATCCTCAGGTTTTCTCAATCTTTCTATTGATCCACTGGAGTGATGCCTTGAATTCTAAATTGAAATGAACAAAATTACTGATTTATTTTATTCATTCGATAAAAATTTTCATGTAGCTTCCTCAGCAAACTTAATATTGTTTTTAGACAAGAAAATAGGTTTATGTAATTTTGGGGACAATTATTTCAAAATTTTTTCAGCTCCTCCCCCCATTTCAATTGAATAATAAGAAAAAAATTTAAAAAGCCTCAGCAAAATTACATCAAAATCCAATTCGTTTGAATCAGTCTCAACTTTAATGTTCCTCAAAAAAAAAAAATCATAAAACCCTTAGACCAAGAATTCTCCATGTTTTCCTTTACTTTTTGGTCCTCCATGTTTAATCTAGGGCAAAGATTACAGTATAGGTTAGAGGACTTTAGGATAAATGAAATTGTGATTAAAAATCTGAAGAATTCATTTAAAGCTCTCGGTGTTTAGCCTAAAGCATAGTACTTTGCTAAAGATAGCTTTGGGGGTTCTGTTTAAGAAGGCTCGATAAAGCTGAGGCAAACTCTGAGAGTATTAGGTAAAACTTCAGAGCACATTTTCAAATAGCAGAAGACAGGTAAGTAAAAGTGGGGAAGGCAGTCCCAAGCAGGAAAACATCTTTTATATCTCATCTTTGGTTTCTGTATTTTTTTTTTGTCTCTGTGTTTCATCTCTATGGGAATCACTAAGATTATGACCTTTGGCCTCATTTCTAAAATATAAGAGAAGTGAGTCAAATTTATAAGAATACAAGTCATGGTGGCGGAGCCAAGATGGTGGAGTAGAAACAGCTCGTCCAAGCCACTCTGCCCCCAGATTCCCCCCAAACTATGTAAAAGGGGACGCTGAACAACTTCTGGAGCCCCAGCACCCACAGAACGACACAGAGAAGCTAACCTCCCACTGAGGACAGCCCAGCAGCCCTGCAGGAAGGACCAGCACAGAGGTCTGGGACCTGGCAGCACGAAGTGCGCAGAGCGTGGGGAGCCGAGCCGAGCCCAGGTCCGCGTGAGCCGTGAGCCGAGGTTTTAGCCCCAGGGCAGCAGGGCCAGCAGCCAGCTGGAGGAACCCCAGAACACCAGCAGCTGTGGCGACTCCAGAATTATCAACATAGACATGCCTATGACAAAGTAAGAGGTTAGTGTCCTATGGACTTTGGGAGCAGTATTTGGGGAATGCGTTGGCTCCCTCCCCTGGGGGCTAGAAGCCACTGAGGAGACACGCCATTTTGTAGTTTTCAGAGGCAGCTCCAGCTCCTGGCCTGCAAATTGTAGGGAGATCCAGGGATCAGCCTTGGGGGTAATCGCTCTTGCTTTAACCTCCCTGGATCTGGATTGTGATCTAGGGTGGAAGTCGTGGGTGCGTTTACAGCTTGCCAGAAACAGAAGTTGCCCCGCCACACGTTCGGGACAAAAATTCCTCTATCTGGCCTTAAAGCCATAGTGTAGCAACAAGCCCAAAAGTCAAGCAATTAAGTGGCAACATGCCAAGGCAAAGAAAACAGAAAAATGCAACCCTAGACTCCTATTTTGAGGGCATAGAGTGGGAAAAGGACTGTGAGGTCAGAAGTCCTGCTCCAAAAGTCCCAGGGGAAAACATGAGCGGGTTGCAGGCCACAGAGGACCTTAAGAAGGACTTTAAAAATCAAATAAGAGAAGTGGAGGAAAAATTGGAAAGAGAAATGAGAAGGATGCAGGAAAAGTATGAAATGAGGGTCAACAGCCTGACTGAGGAAAACAACACCTTAAAAAATAGACTAACTCAAATGGCAAAGGAGGCCCAAAGGGCAATGAGGAGAAGAATGCCTTAAAAAGTCGAATTTGCCAGATGGAAAAAGAATCTCAAAAGTACACTGAGGAGATTCATTCCTTCAGAGTTAGACTGGAGCAAATGGAAGCTAATGACTTTATGAGAAATCAAGATGCTGTTAAGCAGATGCAAACAAATGAAAGATTAGAAGGCAATGTGAAATATCTCATGGGAAAAACCACTGACCTGGAAAATAGATCCAGGAGAGACAATTTAAAAATTATTGGACTACCTGAAAGCCATGATCAAGAAAGAACCTAGAAATCACCCTTCAAGAAATTCTCAAGGAAAACTGCCCTGATGTTTTAGATCCAGAGGGCAAAATAGAGGTTGAAAGAATCCACAGATCACCTCCTGAAAAAGATCCCAAAAAGAAAACTCCCAGGAATATTATAGCCAGGTTCCAGAATCCCCAGATCAAGGAGAAAATACTACAAGCAGCCAGGAAGAAACAATTTCAATATTGTGGAAACACAATCAGAATAGCCCAGGACCTGGCAGCTTCTACACTGAGGGATCGAAGGGCATGGAATATGATATTCCAGAGGGCAAAAGAACTTGGAATGAACCCAAGGGTCACCTACTCAGCAAAACTGAGTATTTTGTTTCAGGGGAAAATATGGTGATTCAGTGAAATAGAGGATTTTCAAGCATTCTTGAGGAGAAAAACAGAATTGAATAGAAAATTTAACATCCAAACACAAAAAGGAAGAGATGCCTGAGAAGGTAATCAGGGAAAAGAAATCAAAAGGAACTTATCAAAGTTGAACTATTTACATTCCTATATGGAAAAGCAATAACTGTGACTGATGATATCTTTCTCACTATGAAAATAATGGAAGAAGGGGGTGTGGTCATATGAATACATATGTGAATGTGTGTGTATATGGTTACAGTTATATATGGATAGAGGGCATTGGTTGAATTTGTTGGGAAGGGAGAATACTCAAGGGATGAAATTATGAGGTGAGAGAGGAAAGTGGCAAGAGGAGATGGGGAGAGAGAGGGTAGGGTAAACTATCCCATGTAGAAGAAGCAAGGGGAAGTGGTTGCAAAGGAGGGGGAGAATAAGGAAGGCTAAAAAGGCAAAACCACATTCACATTGAATTTGGTTCAGGGAGAAAATGACATACATACTAAATGGGATATCTCAACCTGCAGCAGGATAGGGGGAAGGGGGATGAGAGGAGGGATGATGGATGGGAGGGCATTCTTCGGGGGAGGGGAGGTTGGAAGTACCCACTATAGAAGAGGGACAGGATCATGTAGGGAATGGACCAGGTGGGGGGTGGGATGAGTGGGAGGGAATTATAAGCAGCCTTGTACAATATATCTACTATGATAATGTTTTGCATAGCTAGACATGTACAACATATACTGAATTACTTATCTCCCAAGAGGGAATGGGTGACAAGGGAGGAAGGAAATGGATCTGAAATTCGAGGTCTTAACATTAAATGTTTCAAATATATATAAATACTATTATTAATACTCTTTTGCTTGTAATAGGGAGATAAGATGTGCAGGCATTGGGACACAAAGATTCACCTTCCTCTAATGGAAAAGTCGATGGGGGTATGGGAGAAGGTATGGGAGAGAGCAGATTGGAGGAAGCGATATCTTGTGGGACTACTATTCTGGGAGGTTGGGTAGGGGAATAATGGGGAGAAAATGATTGTAACTCAAAATCTGGTGGAAATGAATGATGTAAAACAGAAGTTAATAAAGCATTTGTTTTAAAAAAAAAAAGAATACAATTCATTCCCCGTTTGATAAATGGTCAAAAGATATGTACAAGCAGTTTTCAGAGGAAGAAATTAAAGATATTTATAATTAAATGAAAAAATTCTCTAAATCACCATTGATTAGAGAAATGCACAACTCTTAAGTACCATGTCACACCTGTCAGATTGGCTAACATGACAAAACAGGAAAATTATAAATGCTGGAGAATATGTGGGCAAATTGGTACACTGATACATTGTTGGAGTTTTGAAATGATATAACCCTTCTGGAGAGCAATTTGGAACATTGCCCAAAAGATTTTAAAAACGTGCATACCCTTTGACCCAGCAATACCACTTCTAGGTCTGTATCCCAAAGAGATTGTACAAATGGGAAAAGGACCCATATGTACAAAAATATTCATCGCAGCTCTTTTTGTGGTAGCAAAGAATTGGAAATCAAGGGGATGCCCATCAATTGGGGAATGAACATGAATGTGGTTTTAAGCAAAGTTACCTCAATTTCATGATTAAGTTTGCTCTTTAATTCTTTTGGGTTATGAATTTAATTGTTAAAAGACTGATATGAAAATGCCATAAAATCTTTTTTTTGGAGAAAAAAGCTTTTTAAAAATATAGGAGACAGTTATAAGGGATTTCTGTGAAGTCAGCATAACAAGTTCAGAACCCTTTAAGGTGTCCTCATCTGTGAAAGGTAGAGTTCTTGCTTTTGTGGCAAATTGATAATTGAGTCAGGGTCTCAATATTGTAATATCTCAAGGATCTAACCCCATGCTTAGGTTAAAGTGAAGTGATTTTACTTTAGAGCTAAAAGTTGCAAGATGGCTGAAGCAGGAACTTGCTTGGGCTCTCCCCCAAACTCCTCCAAATAATTGTAAAAAATTACTCCAACCAAATTTTAGAGCTGCAGAACCCACAAAATGACAGAGTGAAGCAAGTCTCCAGCCCAAGACAACCTGGAAGGTCCACAGGAAGGGCCTATCACACCTGGGCAGGAGCAAAGCATAGTCCCATATAGGCTGCACTGGTATAGACAGACTGGAGCAGGCCTCAGGGGACTCAATCACTGGCAGCTGTGGCGGTTTCCAGACTTCTCAACCCACAAACACCAAAGACAGTATAGAAGGTCTGTGGGAAAACTTTGTGGGACTTGGGTGAAAGAGTAGTGTGGTTTGGCCCCAGTCCTGGGGCAGCAGATGTGGCAGTTGCAGTGGCAGCAGCAGTAGCAACAGCTGCTTCTGAAGCTCTGGGTCCACAGATGGTGGGGTATTGAGTGTCTAATCAGAAGGCTATTGCAGGGATCCCCTTGCTGTTTGTGAGGCAGGATTCTCTTGCTTTGCCATGCTTGGATCTGGGTTGCAGTCCTAGGTGGCAGTCCTGCAGTGAGGCGGAGCTTTAGTGTGGTGGAACTTGTGGTGTAGTGGGGAGGAAAACCTCCTCACAGTTCCAAAACCAAAAAGAATGCTTGGGGTCACTCAAAGGCTGGACTACAGGCTGGGAGAGGAGTAAACACCTCTCCTTTAAAGATACCACCTTGGAAGAACTGAAAATTTTTGGGTCCCTAGAAGTATCTCTGAAAATGGCTGTACAAAACCCTGGAAGCCTGGGAGAGTACACTCATCCCACCCATACTCCCACCCACCCCCCCCACTGGCAGCATAGTTCTACCTTGATAAGGAGTAGGAAAGCCAAGTATTTGACTGGAAAGATGAATAAACAGTAAAAAAAATAAAGTCAGACTACAGAATCTTGCTTTGATGACAAAGAAGATCAAAACATGCAACCAGAAGAAGACAACAAAGTCAAAGCCCCTACATCAAAAGCCTCCAAGAAATATATGAATTGGTTGTAGGCCATGGAAGAATTTAAAAAGGATTTTGAAAACCAAGTAAGAGAGGAAAAACTTGGAAGAGAAATGAGAGTGAAGCAAGAAAATCATGAAAAATAAGTCAACAGCTTGCTAAAGGAGACCAAAAAAAATTCTGAAGAACATAGCACCTTAAAAAATAGACTAACTCAAATGGCAAAAGAACTCCAAAAAGCCAATGAGGAGAATGACTTAAAAAGCAGAATTGGCCAAATGGAAAAGGAGATCCAAAAGCTCACTCAAGAAGATAATTCCTTAAAAATTAGAATGGAGCAAATGGAAGCTAATGACTTTTAGAGAAATCAAGAAATTATAAAACCAAACCAAAAGAATGAAAAAATAGGGGCAGTTAGATGTCACAGTAAATAGAGCACCAGCCCTAGAGTCAGGAGGACCTGAGTTCAAATCTGACCTCAGACACTTAACACTTACTAGCTGTGTGACCTTGGGCAAATCACTTAATCCCAATTGCCCTGCCTTCCCCCTCCAAAATCAAAAAAGTAATATTATTTTCACCTCTTCAAGAATCAGCAGTTTTATTTCTCTATGGTCCTCTGCTTTCCCCCAATAGATCTAATCCTCTCTGTTGTCCCTTATACTTTTTATTGTTCTTAGTTTTCTTTGTCGCCCCTCATCCTGTTGTGGTGTTTCTTTTGCACTACCAAAATCCCAACAATATCCTTGCAGCATTGTCATTTTAAAAAAAATATTAATGTTTAAATTTTATTTATCTTTTTTTAGACCAAAATTATTTTCTAATATATCCCCTACACACATTGAACTACCCCTTGAAACAAAGACATTTAAATAAAACCAATTGACAAGACAACCACGTCTTACAGTGTAGCTATTCTCCCCTAAAATCTCTGAGAAATAATTGGTGTATCATTTTACTGTTCCTTCTCCTAGACAAGGGTCTGTGAAAAGGATTGACCTGAATTTGGCTATTGTTTAGCACTGATTTAATTTGCTTTGCTGTAGTTTTTGTGTGGCATGATAAAAGATGAAAATGGTAGAGAGTTAACAGAAACAGAAGAGATTAAGAAGAGCTGGTAAGAATACACAAAAGAACTATTATCAAGATTGTGTGGTTACTGATCTAGAGTCAGACATCCTGGAGAATAAAGTTGAGTGAGCCATAGAAAGTACTGCTAACAATAAGGCTAGTGGAGGTGATGGAATTCCAGCTGAGCTATTTAAAATCCTAAAAGATAATGCTGTTAAAATGCTGTACTCAATATGCCAACAAATTTGGAAAACTCAACATTGGCCTCTGGATGGGAAAATATCAATTTATGTCTCTATCCTAAAGAAAGACAATGTCAAAGAATGTCCAAACTAACACACAATTGAGCTCATTTTTCATGTCAGCAAGGTTAGGTTCCAGCTATATGAGAACCAAGGACTACCAAAAGAGCAGGCTAGTTTTCAAAGGGGCAGCGGGAGCCAACCCCTCAAAGAGGGCAAGATTCACTGGACTATGAAAAAATCAAAGAGAGTTCTAGGGGAAAAATATCTGCTGCTCAGATTCCTTACAAGTCTGGCTAATAGGGTGGATTTTAGAATCACACCCACCTTCTATCAGTATTCTAATAAACTTTGTCTTTGACAGAAATGTTGGATCGAATTCATTTCAGGCAGGACCTGTGTGTTGCTATTTCAGAGTCCTACCACCCCTAAACCTCAACATTTGGTTCCTGACCAGGAAACTGCCTATCTTCTTCAGCCAAGTGTAGAAGGCATAGAGCCCTTTCATGCCTGAGCCCGTGGTTTTAGCCTCAGAGCAGCCCTGACCAGCCATGGCTAGAGGGACTCCAGGAGAGTGGATCACCAGCAGCTATGGCAGTTTCCAGAATTATCAACCCATAAATGCCAAAGACAAAGTGAGAGCTCAGTGTGAACTTTGGGAACAGGGGGTCTGGGAGTATGGTGCAGCTTCTGCCCCTAAAGGGAGAAGTGGCTGCCACAGCCCTGTGGCTGCTTCAGAGCTCCTGGCCTGCAGATTGTAGGGGGACAAGCAACCAGTCTGAGGGGTAATAGCTCTTGCTTTAACCTTCTTGGATCTGGATTGCTGTCTAGGGTGGAGGTCCTGGGGTATGTGACCAGGTGCCAGAGCTAGTGGAGGTTTCAGAAAGGGCACCCAACTGATAGTGCTGGCAGCTGCAAAAACCCCAGCAACTAGGGACAAAGCTCTCTTCTCTGGAAGCAGCATTCTACTGTGGCAAAAAGTTCAAAAGTCAAGTAACTGAGTAGAAACATGAGCAAGCAAAGGAAGCAAAGCAAGATCAGCAATTTGACTTTAGATTCCTATTTTGGGGACAAAAAGGATCAAAGCATGGAACAGGAGGAAGACAATGAAGTCAGAATTCCTGTACCAAAAGCTTCCAAGAAAAAAATATGAATTGGTTACATGTCATAGCGGAGCATAAGAAGGATTTTGAAAACCAA
This sequence comes from Gymnobelideus leadbeateri, assembly GCA_011680675.1. NCBI lineage: Eukaryota > Metazoa > Chordata > Mammalia > Diprotodontia > Petauridae > Gymnobelideus > Gymnobelideus leadbeateri. Next base: position 32,597 of record WOXC01012323.1, on the reverse strand, counting down.
ATAAGAGAAGGGGAGGAAAAATTGGGAAGAGAAATGAGAATGATGCAAGTAAATCATGAAAAGATAGTCAACAACCTGATTGAAGAAGATAACACCTTAAAAAACAGACTAAATCAAATAGCAAAAGAGGTTCAAAAAGCCAATGAGGAGAAGAATGACTTAAAAAGCTGAATTTGCCAGATGGAAAAAGACTCTCAAAAGCTCACTGAAGAGAATCATTCCTTCAGAATTAGATTGGAGCAAATGGTAGCTAGTGACTTTATGAGAAATCGAGATACTATTAAACAGATCCAAACAAATGAAAGGATAGAAGGCAATGTGAAATATCTCATGGGAAAAACCACTGACTTGGAAAATAGATCCAGGAGAGATAATTTAAAAATTATTGGACTACCTGAAAGCCATGATCAAAATAAGAACCTAGAAATCATCCTTCAAGAAATTCTCAAGGAAAATTGACCCAATATTTTAGAACCAGAGGGCAAAATAGATGTTGAAAGAATCTACCAATCACCTCCTCAAAAACATCCCAAAAAGAAAACTCCTAGGGATATTTTTTTAATAATGATACATATACATACCTATATATATATATATATATATATATATATATATATATATATATATATATATATATATATATACACACACACATATATGTGTGTATACACACACATACATGTATGTATGTATGTATATTTAAACATTTGGTTTTAAAACTTTGAATTCCAGATTCATTCCCTTCCTCCCTTGTCAGCCACCATTACTGGGAAGATAAGCAATTCAATATAGGTTGTACATGTGTAGCTAATGCAAAACATTACCATAGTAGATATATTATAAAAGACTGATTATATTTCCCTCCCTCCTATTCCACCTCCCATCTGTTCTATTCTCTACTTTGGTCCTGTCCCTTTTCAAAATTGGGTGCTTCCAGCTTCCCTACCTCCCAGCCTCTCCTCCCTTCCATAATCCCCCCCTCATCCCCTTTCCCCCTACTATTGTGTAGGGCGAGATACCCTGTTTAGTATGTATGTCATTCCCTCCCTGAGCCAAATTCAAGGTGAATAAGGTTGATCTATTCCCTTTTGCCTTCCTGTTCTTCCCCTCCATTGTAATCATTTTCCCTTGCCTCTTTTATATGAGATAGTTTACTCCATTTTGTCTCTCCCCATCTCTTCTCATTATATTCCTCTCTCACCTCTTAATTTCACCTTTTAAGTATCATCCCTTACTATTAAATTCATCCTGTGCCCTCTATCTATGTATACCAGTCAACATATATACACACATTCACATATGTATTCATACGCCTTCTATTCCCTTCAACTATTTTCATACTGAGAAAAGTTTCATAAGTTATAAGTATTGTTTTTCCATGTAGGAATGTAGATAGTTCAATTTTGGTAAGTTCCTTATGATTTCTTTTCCCTGTTTACCTTCTCATGCTTCTCTTGCATCTTCTATCTGAATGTTAAATTTTCTATGCAACTTTTTTTTTTCTTCAAGAATACTTGAAAGTCCTCTATTCCACTGAATGACCATATTTTCCCCTGACACATGATACTCAGTTTTGCTGGGTAGGTGATTCTTGGTTTAAATCCGAGCTCCTTTGACCTCCAGAATATCACATTTGAGGTCCTTCAATCCCACAGTGTTGAAGCTGCCAGATCCTGTGTTATCCTGATTGTGTTTCCAAAATATTGAAATTGTTTCTTCCTGGCTACTTGTAATATTTTCTACTTGATCTGGGAATTTTGGAACCTGGGTATAATATTCCTAGGAGTTTTCTTTTTGGGATCTTTTTCAGGAGGTGATAGGTGGATTCTTTCAATCTCTGTTTTGCCTTCTGGTTCTAAAACATCAGGGCAATTTTCCTTGAGAATTCCTTGGAGGATGATCTCTAGGTTCTTTCTCTGATCATGGTTTTCAGGTAGTCCAATAATTTTTAGATTATCTCTCCTGGATCTATTTTTCAGGTCAGTGGTTTTTCCCATGAGATATTTCACATTGCCTTCTATTCTTTCATTTGTTTGGATCTGTTTAACAGCATCTTGATTTCTCATAAAGTCACTAGCTTCCATTTGCTCCAGTCTAATTCTGAAGGAATGATTCTCCTCAGTGAGCTTTTGAGATTCTTTTTCCATCTGGCAAATTCGACTTTTTAAGGCATTCTTGTTCTCATTGCCTTTTTGAGCCTCTTTTGCCATTTGAGTTAGTCTATTTTTTAAGGTGTTGTTTTCTTCAGTCAGGCTGTTGACTCTCATTTCTTAATTTTCTTGCATCATTCTCATTTCTCTTCCCAATTTTTCCTGCATTTCTCTTATCTGCTTCTTAAGGTCCTCTATGGCCTGTAACCAGCTTGTATTTTCATTTGAAGCTTTTGGTGCAGGAGTTCTGACCTCACAGTCCTCCTCCTGTTCTGTGCTTCAATCCTCTTTGCCCCCCAAATAGGATTCCAATGTTGAATTTTTCTGTTTGTTTCCTTTGCCTAGGCATGTTGCCACTCAGTTACTTGACTTTTGGGCTTGTTGCCACAGTAGGACTCTGTCACCAGCCAGGGGAGCTTCTGTCACAAATACTGGGGTTTTCTCAGCTACTGGAGGTATTAGTTGGGTGCCCTTTCTGAAGCCTCCACATGTTCTGGCAAGCTGGTCATACACCCCAACACCTCCACCCCAGACTGCAATCCAGATCCAAGGAGGTTAAAGCAAGAGAGATTCAGGAGCTGAAGCTGCAACGTGGCTCCAGTTGCTCCAAGGAGTCTCAGCAGTTTCTTGCCCCCAGGGGAAGAGGCCAATAAGATCTCCCAACTAGTGGGTCCCAAAGTCCACACCACACTGACCTCTCACTTTGTCCTTGGCATCTATGTGTTGATAATTCTGGAAATGGCCACATCTGCTGGTCTTCTGGAGTCCCTTCAGCCAGCTATTGGTCAGGCCCGCCCTGGGGCTAAAACCTTTGGCTCACGCAGGCTTGGGCTCGGCTCCCAGAGCACTGTGCTGGCTGCTCCCTCCCAGGCTGCTGGGCTGTCCTGAGCAGGAGGTTAGCTTCTCTGTGTCATTTTGTGGGTTCTGTAGCTCCAAAGTCCCCTTTTACATGGATTGGGGAGGGTGGGAGCTGGAGCTGCTCAGAAATCCTATTTCTATTCCACCATCTTGACTCCACCCCTGGAAATCCATGTGCCAATTTCTTAAAGAGATGCATGACACCCAAAGGGGAATTGTGACACCTAAAGAGCTATTTTCTCAGAGCAGTGCAATTTAAGGGCTCTCAGCAGCAAGAAAGTCAGGAACTGCTTCTGTATCTACTGAATGGGATGGGAGCAGAAGAAATCCAGAGAGTAAGCACTGTATTTCATTTTGCAATTCCACTGAAAAATTAGATGAAGAACTTAAAAAGAAAATTAAAGAGCATGAAAAAAAAGGCAACACCAACCTTTGTGGAGTGAATATTTGATGGAGAATTAACTAGTACAATCATGTGTGAAGAATGCAAAGCTGTCTCCTTGGTTCATGAATCTTTCCTTGATTTGTTTCTCCATTTTAGATGATCAAAGTGGTAAGAATATCATAAATGATTAAAATATTAAAAAAAAACACACAAAGGAAGATGAAGACAAAGACAGTGGGGAAGAGAAAGATAACAATAGTTAAATGAAAGAGAAGAATAATATTTCTTCTTTTACAAGTAAGCACTTGCAGAAAAAAAGCAAAGAATCAAGTCAAAAAGCAAGCAAAGAACCAGTGAAGGCAACAAAAAAATTCAAGAAAATAAAGTGTTCAGGGGAGGCTAGGTGGCACAGTGAATAGAGCATGGGCCCTGGAGTCAGGAGGACCTGAGTTCAAATCCAGCCTCAGACACTTAACACACACACACACAACACAACATATACACAAAACTAGCTGTGTGACCTTGGGCTTAACCCCAATTGCCTCTCCAAAAAGAAAAAAAAAGAAAAGGAAGTATTCAGTTAAATAATATCTGTATAACTGAGTATCCTGAAGAACATCAACACATTAATAAAACTTTACCACAAGGAGAAATGGATGATGAATCCATCTGCTTTTCAGAAGAGAAAGAAAAACCTGAAGAGTGTTGCTTAAATCAAAAAGATGAGAAAGAGAATACTATAGAAGCTTTGCGAGAAAATCCAAATTGTACAGAAGAGGAAAATGTAAAAAAAAATGCAAATGATTCAGGTCACACTCTGAGAGGATAAGACCCTCAGGGTTGCTGACCAAAAGAGAAAGTTCCTGTTTACATTCACTCTGAGTCAGGAGGGCCCAAAAAATAACCATTAAGTGGTGCTTGGGCAGAGACCTATTGTTGTCCAATCCATGAGATCCACAGAGAATTGGATTTAAGGCTTCATCTTTGAGAAAGAAATCTAGCCAGTAAACCCTCTCTTGAACTAGGCAGTTTTTGGCCATCAAAATTTACCTTCCTTTGGGGAGCGGAGGAGAAGGGTGTGGAGGGGAGAAAACAAGCTGGGTTCCCCAACTGGAACTGACTGGCTGGGTCCCCATTTAGGTAGCTCAGACTATTCATAGGTTGTGGTTTTTCCTTTATTCTCAAAGAGGACCATTACATCAGGGAGATGATAACATGATTTGCAATTGACTTTGATTTGAGTGAGGGAGGGTTGTGCACAGTCACCAGCCTCACTTTCTTCCTCATCTGTAAAATGGGAAAACACTGGAAAAGGAAATGGCAAAACACTGCCAGAATCTTTGCCAAGAAAACCCCGTGGATTTAGTTTATGGGGTCACAAAAAGTAGGGTACAACTGAACAACCAAACAATATGCCTGAATGCTATAAGTGCACAATATGTATTTGCATATCTTACCTCTCCTTGTTTACATCCTAAGGTCACATGCTGAGCATGTGCCTTTCTCACATTATTCCAATTTATTTTTCCAGAATAATTGGAACACTTCTGAGCTCCTGAGTACCTATCTTCCCATAATTCCTGTAGAAACAGAAAATTTCCATTTTCATCACTTTTCTGATACAGAAAAGATAAAATCTTAAAGTTGCTTTAATTTGAAGTTCTCTTTTGACTTTTTCATATGGTTGTTGATACTGGAATTCTTCTGAAAACTATTTGTGCCCTTTGATATTCAATACATATCTTTATCAGGCTTTTTATCTGAGATACTTTCCTCCATTATGGCTAACTATTGCAATTGCTTGTTTTTCTTCAGGAAAATTTTTTAAATTATGTGAATGAACTTTAACTTTTGCATTACTGATATCTGAGTTTCCTTTGTCTACATAGATTTTCAAAGATTCTGATTTAGTAGTTATGACCTAGGAAATAAAAATGACAAAACCAACAGACATGAGGCTAAGTAACTTTCTGAGTCATGCATCATTAAATGTGAGAGGTAGAATTCAAATCCAGTCTTCCTGACAAGCCCACCTCTATTTACGATGCCTTGCTGCTTCTACTTGCTCTTTTGTCTTCTATAATTTCTTCTATCCCACTTTGCCAAGATTCTCCTATCCATAGTTGTGAAATGTAACATCTGTTCTTTGAAAATTTAATGATATAATCTTTAGGTTGTACATTTATTTGGAGTTTATTGTGGCATGTGGTGTAAGACTCTGGTTAGAAAGTACTATTCAGCCAAATTGTTTTCCAGTTTTTCCCTGTAATTCTTGTCAAATAGAGTAGTGCTCTTCAAGAAGCAGAAAAATCTCATTAATTGATATTGATGGTAACACAGGACCTGATGCAGAGTAGACACTTCATAACTGCATGTTGACTGATGACAAAATTTTAATAAAATATTAGCAAACAATATAGGAATACATCTTTTAAAAATATTGACTATGACAAAATTGAACTCATACCACTGATGGTTCAACATCAGAAAAACAACATAATTTACCAAATAAAGAGAAAAAAACCTGCTGATATTAATAGACACATAAAAAACTTTAACAATATAGTTACACATTTATATTGAAAACATTTTTTAAAAACATAGATAAGAAAAGGCTCTTTTTAAATGTGATTGATAGCATTTATTTAAAACCAAGAGATAGCATTGTTTGCAATGGAAAAAAAAATACTGGAAAAATTTTTAGTAATAACCAGTGGACACTTTCTTAATTTTATCTGATTATGCTAAAAATTCTAGTTATTGAAATAACTCAAGAGAAATTAGTAAAGAAGTCAAAACCATCACTGTTTACATGCATGATGGTTTATTTAGAAAACCAGACATGAATAATAAGAAAACTGAGACTAAATAGTTAGATATAAAATAAACCCCAAAAAATCATCAGCATTTCTATATAGTATTAACAACAAAAACAAAGAGGAAATGAGAAAAAAAATTCTATTAAACATATCTACAAAAAGAAGAAAATGTCTAGGATTTAACCTATCAAGGCAGACTTCTCTTAATTTATAGATTTGATACTAACTTAAATATTCAAAAGTGGGCTGCACATACAATAAAAAAGTAATGGTACTAATCAAATTAGTCGGTAAATTTGATGCTCTACCAATCAAATTACTAGACAATATAGAACTTTACTATACAAAATAAAGTTCACATGGAAAAAGTTTTTAAAAACCAAAGGAAATTATTTATTAAGCACCCATAGGTGCAAGGCACTGTGCCAAGTGCTGGAACTACTAAAACAAAAGACTCTACCCTCACAGAGCTTACATTCTACCAAGAGACAATATGTACAGAGATAAATAAATACAATTGGAGGGAGAGCATACTAACAACCAGGAGGTTCAGGAAAGGCTTCTCCTAGGAGGTAGTACCTGAGCTGATCATTGAAGGAAGGTAAGGATTTCTAGGGTCAGAAGAGGAAAGCATTCATTCCAGGCATGGGAGACAGCCTGTGCAACTCTGAGCTATCATCTTACATATATCAAATTGGCAGAGGGTAGTCAAAAACTGCAACAGAGGAGTAGACAAGCTGGCAAATTTATTGTTGGTGGAGCTGTGAATAGGTACTCTTCTGGGAAATAACTTGGAATTATACAAGAAGTTACTTTTTCATACTCTTTAATTCAGCAATCTTTTTTTTTTGGGGGGGGGGGGGCAATTGGGGTTGTGACTTCTCCTGGTTCACACAGCTACTGCCTGAGAGTGGATTTGAACTTACATCCTCCTGACTCCAGGGTGAGTGCTCTACTCACTGTGCCACCCTTCTGCCATCAATCCCTTTACTGCATTTATGCTCCACAGGTCAACAACAGTAAGAAAGTACAAAAAGTACCCCCAAAATGTTCTTAGTACTACTACTTGTAACAGCAAAAATTTTGGGGAAAATGAAATGTAGTTTGTGCCCAACAATTGGGAAATGACTGAAGAAATGATGTTATCCAAATATAATGTAATATGATGAATATAAATTCAGAGGAACATAGGAAGACTTCTAGGAAATTATGAAGAGAGGAAGGTATAGCCTAAAAAACAAAATACATACTGACTACAATTTGAATGAAGATAATATTAAAAGGTAATACAATAATACAACTCTGGTCATGTACACAAAATGTTGGTGCTAAATTATAAAAGTTAAAGCACAATTCCTTTATGGTCATAAATGAGAGAAAAACTTAATACAAAGAAGAAATTGGCATGTACTATCAGTAAAAGTTTCTATCAGTTGAATTCACTTAACTATTTGGGGGACTGAATTTTGCCAATAAGAGTGTTTGTTAGGAAATGTCTGCTTTGTCCAAATAAAATGAAACAATAAGAAAAAGAGGAATAAATGAAAAATAGCTCCCCCGAGTGTAGAAAAGGAAAGATAAAAAAGAGTCATGGCTCAGTCAATGGGCACCACATTGGATTAAGATCTTCAGCTACTTTGAGAGACACAGTTTTCAGGAACAAAGAGGTGATAGTCTTGTTGTACTCTACCCTGGTCAACTCATACTTGGAATATTGTGTTCAATTCTGGGCATTAAATTTTAGGGGAGAAATGAACAAAATATGTCCAGAGGGCAATAAAGATGGTGAAAGAGATCAAGTTCATGCCAAATGTGACCAGTTGAAGGAACTGGTGATGTTTATCAGAAAGAAAATTCAGAGGAACATGAAAGCTTCCTAATAATTAGAGCTCTGCCATTGTTAAATGAGCTGTCTTAAAGGATAGTGTGATTCTACCTTACTGGAGATCTTCAAGTAAAAGCTGAATGACTATTTGTGGGTTGTGTTGTTTTGGGTCATGATTTATCCAGGACTGATTGGATTAAATGATTTCAGAGTAACTTCTGACTCTGAGATTCTGTGATTTTTTTAGAGTCAGAGAAATGTTTGTAGGGTTTCTGTCAAATGTGAATTCAGTGGTATTCAGAAAAGTTCACAATTAATATTAATCCTTTGCTACAGTTTCTACATTTGTAGAGTTACCCATTAATGTGAAATTCTTGAATTATTGAAAGAGTATCTTCCAGCTAGCAGGTCTCTCACATTCATTGAATTAATCTGGTCTCTCTCCAGTATGAATTCTGATCATTAGGCAGAGACTCCTATAAAGGAGTTCTCTCCAATATGAATTGTTTGGTATTCAACAAAACAAAATGAATAATGTAAATCTGTCTAAAGACCTTTTCACCATTATAATTTTTTGCTACAATATTGATTCTCCAGTGTTATGTTTTATGTCTCAGATAAAACCTTTCAAAAGATCAGAGGTTTCTCCCCAGTATGAATATTTTGCTGACATTTAAAGTGTGCTGCATCTAAGGGCTTGACCACGATCATTACACTAATAAGATTTTTCTCCAGTATGACTCCTCTTGTGGTAAATTAGGGATGAGTTGTGCCTGAAAACTTTCCCACATTCATTACATAGATAAGGTTTTTCTCCAGTATGAATTCTCTGGTGGTAAGTAAGTTGTGTGCTCTGAATAAAGGCTTTCCCACATTCATTACATTCATAAGGTTTCTCTCCAGTATGAATTCGCTGGTGGAAAGTAAGTTGTGTGCTCTGGTTAAAGGCTTTCCCACATTCATTACACTCATAAGGTCTCTCTCCAGTATGGATTCTTTGATGGGAAATAAGTTGTGTATTTGACCTGAAGGCCTGTCCACATTCATGACATTCATAAGGTTTCTCTCCAGTATGAATTCTCTGATGGGAAGTAAGGTGTGAATTTGATCTGAAGGCCTGCCCACATTCATGACATTCAAAAGGCTTTTCTCCAGTATGAATTCTCTGATGGTAAGTAAGGGATGAACTGGAACTAAAAGCTTTCCCACATTCATTACATTCATAAGGTTTTTCTCCAGTATGTATTCTCTGGTGGTAAGTAAGATGTGTGCTCTGAATAAAGGCCTTGCCACATTCATTACATTCATAAGGTTTCTCACCAGTATGAATTCTCTGATGGAAAGTAAGCTGTGTGCTTTGGATGAAGGTCTTCCCACATTCATTACATTGATAAGGTTTTTCTCCAGTATGAATTCTCTGATGAGAATTAAGTTGTGTATTTGACCTGAAGGCCTGACCACATTCATTACATTCAAAAGGTTTTTCTCCAGTATGAATTCTCTGGTGATAAGTAAGAGATGAGCTATATCTGAAAGCTTTCCCACATTCATTACATTCATATGGCTTTCCTCCAGTATGAATTCTTTGATGGGAAGTGAGCTGTGTTCTCTGGATAAAGGTCTTCCCACATTCATTACACTGATAAGGTTTTTCTCCAGTATGAATTCTCTGGTGGTAAGTAAGCTGTGAGCTCCATCTAAAGGCCTCTCCACATTCATTACATTCATGAGGTTTCTCCCCAGTATGAATTCTCTGGTGGAAAGTAAGGGATGAGCTATAGCTAAAAGCTTTCCCACACTCATTACATTTATAAAATTTCTCTATAGTATGAATTCTCTGGTGTTCATTAAGATGTTTTTGCTGAAGGAATGCTTTCCCACATTTACCATATTTATAAGTTCTCTCTTCAAAGTGTATTCTATGATGCTGAATGTTTGAATCACAGCTGAAAAGTTCCTCATATTCATTATCTTGGAAAAGTGTCTCAATATTATCACTCCAGGCTTCTTTCAAGATGGAATCCTGTTGACTATCACTTGGATTTCTTTCCTGAAATGATTTATTCACAGTAAAGCCCAGTTCTGAAGCTGTTTCACTTGTTTTGGACCTGGTCTTCCAATCTGTAACAAGCAAATAAGCACATTACTATAATCTCCTTTCTCCATTTGAAGAAAAAGAACTTCAAAGCATTCACTTTTGTACTATCTTCCCTTCTAGTGCTAACTCCACGAGTGCCTTCAAGAATGATATCCAACCTTGAAGATGAATAACAAAATGAAAATAAATACAATCTTATATGTATTGAATAATCATAGTTCATAATAAAAAACTTTTGTATATTTATGAGAAATCATGGAGAACAAGAGGAGCTAGAAAAGTGGTGAAAATTACATGTCTAAATGAAGAAAAGGTGGATTCTGCATACTATACCTAACCAGATTGGCAGACAGTGTTGACATGGAAGAGCTAGAAGAGATAGAGGTTCACATCCAGTCTGTGGAACTTAGTAGTGATGGACAACTGTAGGAGAGACTCATTTAGAATCAGTTTTATCATCTCTAAAATAGGGATATTAACACAGAGACTACACAAGCTTGCTCTAAGGATCAAGAAAGATAATGTATTACTTATTATTGCTATTATTCTATTCAAATGGATCTGTGATTAGAAGGCACTGAACCATTTGAAGGTACCTAATAATGTCACAAAAACCAAAACTGACTATCTTCTAAAGGTCAAGAAATACCTTATTATTAATGCTGAAGTCATTCCTGAAGTGGGGGTCAGGGATACGAAGAGATATATGGCCAAGAACTGTGCTATGCGCTCTACAAATATTGTCTCCTCGGATCTTCACAACGACCCTTGGAGGTCAGCTCAACTGTTTATGTACTCAGACCACTCAGACCACCAGTTAATGAAGAATACAACTCCAGCCTGGTCTACTGCAACAAGTTATTTATGATGAAAAATAAGAAGGAAATGAAAGAAGTGACAAGAATAAACCAGAGCGATGTCATATGAAAGTTTAATGGGCGTAAACCGAATGCCATAACAAGGAGAACAAGAGTATAAAAAGTGATTTAGCAACTCTCTGGCATCATTTGTACTTGTATCCATAGTGCTGCCTGGTACAGATAAGCACTTAATAAAATAACAGTGATGCTAAAACATAAATTCATTCATAAACTATTACAGAGAAGGCTAGTGGGAGACTATGATCAGTATCATCTCACAAAAGTGACAGAAGCAATGAGTTACAACTAGATTAAAGAAAGTTCAGTAAGAGACAATTAAATGAAGTCATTTAAAGATGAAAGTGGGTGGACAGCAAACAAAAAAAAATGAAGAAAACTGCAGAGATTTTTATAACAAACTTTTTCACCATCAAGGACAAAGGTCTTTATAGTTACTGTCACTAAATATCACACAGAGTTGTGATCTATCACTCTGGCCTAGAGAGATCTAGATCTTATCATGTCCTGATCTTATAAGAAGGAGAAGTTAGCTCTTTTCAAGGTTTGTGCCATGCAATAATTTGGTAAGGGCATTTATGCCTCCGCCCAAGTCAAAGATGAAAAGGAGGAAGATCAGCACAAAAAATACAAATCCATCCAGGAAAGAGAAGGACGGTTACTAGGTGACTAAATTAAGATAGGATAAGAATAAAATGGAATGTCAGAGAATATTCAGAGATAATTGGTAGAAATAGCATAAGGTCAAAATCTAAACTCTCTGAGAAATATCTAGAATAAACAGGTTCTTAACTCCTATCCCTCCCTCTAGTTTTTCCCCATTCCAGTCCATTCTTCTCCCAGTTTTAATATTAACTTTCCTGTGTCTATCACCTTATTTCAACACTATTCCAATGCCTCCCTAGCTTACTTAGAGGATAGGGGAAACACATTTTAAGGAGGCATTCAAAGACCTGCAAAACCTTACCTCAGTTCAGCCATCTGCCCTTCTATTCCATCCCCCTCCAAGTGCCTGCTGCCCATCCCATCATCCTAACCCATCATTCTGAACTCTATATTCTTTCTCATATTGGTTCCTCTTATTAGACAGCCTCATCCCCCAGTTTAACATTTAATCAAATGCCAAACGTACTTTGTTCGTTTTCTATTTTATGTATCTAGCCTTCCAGTATCTTCATTCTGTATTACTTACTTGCTTCTCTCAATGTTCAAAGTAGAGCAGCTCTATAAATGGGAAGCCATTCTTGTTTGGCTTATCCCATATCAAGCACCAGATATTGCCTCTTTCTCTTGTAAGACCTAGGCCAGGCTTGTACTGTATCCCTCACAGGCATCCAAACAGATCAGTGTAAGGAATGGTCAAGGGGGAAAGGTAAAGGCTGCTTCAGAAAGCTGACCTTGAAGAAATGGGAGACAGAAAGCTCTGTGTCTCGCTAGGATTACTGCTCTCTCTTCTCTGACAATCAAGGCAAACATGAAAGAAAAGATGTAGGACAGCGATTTGTTGAGAACAATACACGACGGAGCTGCTGTTGGAAATTCCATTGTTGCTGGTCTTCTCCATTAGGTAGAGAGCTGAGGACAGTTTCCTATTCAAACTTCCAAAGGCCTCCTTCACCTCCTGACTGAAGAGGATCTGAGAGGCAGCTATCTGCTGCATTTTTACTCACTTACCTCTTAAGCCTCCACTCTCCATGATCCCTTTCTCCAACTGGGAGATCACATCTGGTTTGGCAATTGGAAGCCCTACTTGGGGAAAATTAAGAAGTCCTGAGGATAGAAACTCACCTTCAAATTCAACCACACCCATTCGTTTTCAAAGACAAGTAAGCACTCCAGAATAACCAAAGAGCAATACAAAGAACCTCTGAAAGGTGTTCCTGGGAAGCAGGAGTTTTTCTTTCCTTTTGAGGGGGGTAAGAGTATATAGTTCAAATGTAGGGGATTAGAAAAAGAAAGTCACATCATTCGTTCATCTCATGGGATCACAGATTTAGGGCTGAAAGTGGTCTTATAAGCCATTGAGTTCAACTGTTGCATTTTGCAGATGAGGAAACAGAAGCACAGAGAGGATAAGTGACTTGCCCAGGGTCACACAGTGAGTGAGGCCATATCTGAACCCAGATCTTCCTGACTCCAGGTCCAGTGCTATCTCTACTGTGCCACCCAGCTACCTGCTGGAAAGTTAAGATTCTTTTTTGTCTTCAGTTATCTGCACAAGGGGAGAGTATCCTTGACTTCAGGCAGCAGAAGAAGCAGAAGGCATGGCCTCAAGGGCAGCCAAAGGAAAACACCTCTTCCCAGTTTTACGAAGCAAACTCCTTTCTACTAAGTTGAAGGCAGCTAAATGACACTGTGGGTTATAATAAGGAAGATCTGAATTCAAAAACAGGTTCAGATATTTGCTAGCTGTGGGACCTTGGGCAAGTCACCAAACCTCATTCTGACTCAGTTTCCTCATCTGCAAAACGTCTCCTTCATGACATGGAGATAATAACAGCGCCTGCCTTCCAGGGTTGTTGTGAAACTCAGAGGAGATAATAACTATAAAGCACTTAGCACAGTAAGTGCTGACAGATGGCAGGTACTACACAAAGGCTTATTCCATTTTCTTCCCTAGAAAGTGTAAAAGTCCTCTCACTCACAGAGACAAAGTCATTAGGAGTCACAACAAACACTGCTAGGAAATCCAAACATGCCACGCATTTAGCAAGTGCAGAAATGCTCCTGCAGCCTCCCAGGTAAAGTGGGAGCCAGTGGAAGTCTCTTACCCAGAGAGACCAGGTTGCTGTAGTTCTCCAGCATCACATCTCTGTACAGCTCCTTCTGGGAAGGATCCAGATGTATCCACTCATCCTGGGTGAAGTCCACAGCCACATCATTAAATGTCATCACCTCCTGAAACACAAAATGCCTCTCATCTGGCACTCCAGATCAGATGAAGTGGCTAGGAAGTTTAGGGCCTGGTTACAAGGGTTAAGGGACTGTGCAGGATTTAAACTCAAGTTTTCCAATTCCCAGGTTACTGGGATTTCCTTACACAATGACAAGGAGTATTGCTCATGCTCACTTGTGTGGGCTTTCTCTTCAACGGTGCCAAAAACAGAGCACTTCACTCTTAAAGCTCCTGACAATAAATAAAATCCATAGGGCCCTTATAATTAGGCACATGGCACTAACACTGTCAACCTGGGGGGAAAACTCCCAAACTTAGACCAACTAGGTGATCGATAAATACAGTGAGGCATTTATTCAGGGTTGGGAAATTGTAATTTGAGGCAGCATGCTTCCTTATTCAGATGGGGATGCCCACAGAGGAGGAAAAAGGGGATTATTACAGGGCATAGTTGTGGGAAACATCAGGAAGGCATATAGTCTGGGTACACAAAGCAGCCTAACTGTTGGAAAGAAGTGCTAAAGGTGTTGGGGGATTACAAGAACTAGGCTGAAGAAATATTCTTGGAACTAGCTCTATCCAGGAACAGGAGCAGTTAGAAACTGCTAGGGTATGCAGGGGTCTTCATGGGGGGCAGAGACTGCTAGTCAGAGAAGGGGAGTAGTCCAGATTTTCCCAGGGGTTGACAAGACCATTAAACATTCTCTAAAAACTGTCCATTAATAATCAAGTACTATTTCTACCAGATAAGAGATACGGTCCCTAGTGATTTTCTCCAGATTACACAATTTCCCATTGATTAAAACTTGTTTACAAGAGACAGCAGGCCCTCCATGGCACCAGACACTTTACAGAAACAGCGTTGCTTCATATATTCTTACTAGGAATGCTACTCTAAGTCCCTATATAATACTTAAGCTACCATTAATCCACAAGTTTTAGTAACATTTTTATTTTAAAGAACATACTTCAGATGAAATTATTTCTCCCATTCTAACTATTCTTTTAGACCTGTAGAACCCTGGGTGTGGTTCTCAAGTTTCCAATTTACTTTTATGTAATTACTCCCCTTCTCCCCCAATTAAGAAGTATTTATTACACACACCACACACACACACACACACACACACACACACACACACACACACACACACACACACACACACACATCCCAAAAAGTTCCCTACCACTGCATTTGCCTCTCCAGGCCTTTCCAAGTAGGCTATTTTACCCTGATCCAGGGTAAAATCCAGGCTGGGTCTGTCTGAAGCTTTTGGTTTTGCCCTTGAAACTTCTGCTGAAGCCCTGAATTCAGCCAGCCCATCTGTGTCTTCTGCCTACCTGTGGCCTCCCTGCTCCTGAGTTTTCCTAGGATTCCCTGTGTAAACCCAATGGCAATCTGTGAAGCCCTAACCTCTCCTGCCTCCACTCACATTGTGTCAACACAATTTAAGTTGACATCTTTAAGATGTCTTCCAGACTTCTGAAACTTGACATGTCCAGCTAGAAAAAAATATAAAACTCTTGTAACTAATATTCTTAGTCAAGCAAAACAAATTCCTGCACTAGCCATCTCTGAAAATCTGTGCCCCGTTCAGAAAGAATCCTATCATCTCCATCAGGCAGTGGGTAATATGGTTCATCGATGGTCCTCTGGACTGATGGATGACCACTGATGGGGGGACAGGGGGAGGGAAGGGAATCATTTATAATTAATTATTATTAAGGGAATTTTATTAAGCACCTACTGTGTACCAGGCACTGCGCTAAGCTGTTTACAGATGTTATCTGAGGCTCTTTACAGCATTTACACACATTGCTTGGTTCTCACAACAATCCTGTGAGGCTCGCTCTTAATGGTTCTCTGTTTACAAATGCAGAAACTGAGACAGGAGTCGAGATGATGGGCTCAGGTTGACACAGCTCACAAATGTCTGGATTAGGGTTGGCCTGTCAGACTCTGGACTAAGCATCAGATGTACTCCACCACCTAGTGGCAGTGACTAAAGTTCTAAGTCTTTCAAAGGTTTTTGTCTCTATAAACAATTTTTGTGCTCATCACTATAAATGTTCTTCTCCTGGTTGTTTACTTCCCACTCTGCATCAGTTCATACTCATCTTCCAGGTTTTTCTGAAACTAGCCCATTTGGCATTTCCTAAAACACAACAGTGATCCATTAGATTAATATTCCATGATCCGTCCAGCCATTGCTCAAGTGATGATCAACCCGTTTCCAGTTTGCTGCTGTTTCTGGGTGGTGGGTTCAGCCACCACATGGGTCCTTTTTCTTTTTTTGTCAATCTCTTTGGAATAAAAGCCTAGCAGAGGTATGTTTGTATCAGAGGGAATACAAAGTCAAGTCACCTTTTCAGTGTAGGTCCAATCTGCTTTCCAGAATGGATGGATAGCTCCACCAACAGTACAAAATTGTTGATATTGGCACAGGACAGCTCATCATGGCATACCGTCATCAGGGAAGGTGCTTTGCTCTATGAGTAAACCAGAACTAAACTAGTTTCAAAGGAAACTAGAGCTATGCAAATATAGAGAATCTACCCCAAATAGTCACATGGACTATTTGTGCCTAACCCATGGTTGAACATTGAAAGCTAACATTGGTCAGAGCAGACAAAGTTGGACATACTGTAACTTGAATCTAGCACAGTGATGTCATTTTGGTCCTCCTGAAGAACAAAGAACAACCAGTCCTAAGCAAAACAAACTAACAAAGTTGACAAAAGAGGAAAATGACTTGCTGGAGGGGCTATGGCAAAACAGGTACATTAAAGTACTGCTGGTGAAACTGTAAACTGATCCAACTACTCTGAAAAGCAATTTGGAACTATGTCCCAAAGCTATTATTAAACTGTGCATATTCTTTGACCTATGGATACCACTACCAGGTCAAAGCCCCCAAAGAAATTACAAAAAGAGGGAAAGGATCCATAAGTACCAAACTATTTATTGTAGCTCCTTTTGTGGTGGCAGAGAACTGGAAATTGAGGCAATGTCCATCAATTAGGAAAGGACTGAATAAGTTTTGATATATGAATGTGCTGTGACATAAGCAATGATGAAGGGAGTGCTTTTACAGAAAATCTATGAACTGGTACAGAGTAAAGAGAATAATTTTACAACAACAGCAACATTGTAAAAACAAAGACCTTTGAAAGACATGGAGTTTTGATCAATGGAGTACCCAATCATGATTCCAGAGGACTAACCATGTGCTGCTGATCTCTTGATAGAGAATTGATGACCTCAGAAGTACAGACAAATATTTCTTTTTGGACATGGATAATCCATTAATTTGTTTTGTTTATCTATGCATGTTTGTAAGAGGGTTTTTGTTTTTCTTGCTTTTTCAATGGGATGGGACAGGACAGGAAGATGGGAAGGAGAGAAGGCAGAATTTTGTGCATTGCAAAAAATAAATTTGGTAACAAATAAAAAAAATAAAATGAAGGTGTGTATTGAACTAGATGGCCTCTAAAGGTTCCAGCTAGTTCCAAATCCATGATCCTATTTAGTGACATTATTGGATCTGTGGTTCTAAGGGATAAGCATTTCCTCTAAAGCCTGTTCTTAATTTTTTTTTTTTGTATCATGGGCTCTTTTGGCATCATGGTGATACCTAATGGACTCTCTTCTCAGAATGTTGTGTTTTTATTTTTGTTTTTTAACTCATAATTGAAAGAAATACTAAATTTCAGTTAGAGAGGAGTGAAAATGAAGATGCAATTTTTTCTCATCCAAAAAATAAAATGAAGGAGTTTGATTTGATCACTTCCATGGCCCCTTCCCTTTCCAACTCCAATGGGTTGGCCCCGTAGTTCAAATGTAAAATGCACACTTGCCAGAGGGACTATTTTATGGAGAACTCACACTGGGCAAGTGCTCACGTGGTGGTCAGAAGTGATACAAGGACCCTCCGAAGAACTTTGGAATTGATTGTGACATGGGAGTCTGGCACAGGACCCCCTCAGCATGTCGTGCCCACATCAGAGAAGGTGCCGCGCTCTGTGAGCAAAGCAGAAGTGAAACAGCTCAAAGGAAATGTAGGATGTGCAAAATTGGAGAATTCACCCCAAATGGTAACAGGCCCGAGGTTGTTTGGTCTGATCAGTGGCAGTCGGACACTGAAACCTGACTTTGGCAAAGTGATGTCATTTTGGTCCTCTTACGATGGAAGGGCAACCAACCAACCAAATCTAAATCTTTGCTCTAAAAAAATTTTCTTCCAGTGACCTGATATATTACTTAATCTTCACCCTCATTTTGCCTCTTATGGCCCTAAAACTTCCAAGTAAAGGCCCCTCTCATTCATTTTGTGTTCAGGACTGAGCGCCCGGGCAGAGCACCCCGGGGCGAGGAAGAAAGGCAGCAAGGTGGGCGGGGAGGTCTCAGACCTAGGGGCCAGCGCTCCCACCACGTGGCCTCCGGGTCTGAAGGCAGGCGGAAAGCCCGGGGGAGCAGGAAGGACGGGTGCCCCACGCTTACCGCGCAAGGTTCACACAGGTCTCCGTGTCTACCCCCGGGCGGGAGGAAAGCCCAGGCCGTGCTGACATTCAGGAGCCGGGCGCGGGCTGCAGGTGCCACGGCAAGGGATCCCGGGGGTGCTTGGCGGGAAAGAGGAGTGTCCACACCTCGGGCCGCTCCCTCCCGACTCTCCCCGCTCCCCGCCCCCGGCAGCTCACCTGTGGGGCCGGCACCGCCCCGCACACCGGGATCATCCCCGGCTCCATCCCTCCCTCCCTGGCTCGTCAGCAGGCAGGCCCGGGGGCGGGCAAGGCCTGCGATCGGCCCGGCCCGGAGGTGGGACGGCACATGCCGTGCCGGGCCGGGCCGGGGCTGAGGCTCAGGGCGCTTCCGGAGGGGGCCGCTCGGCCTGGCACCGCGGCCCAACCATCCCACCCTCAGCTCAGGCCACTCAGCAACCCGGAGCGGGTAATGAGCTCCTGCATCTGAATGAAGCCTGATCTGGGCGGGGGGTGGGGGGAGGGGGCGCAGGACGCCGGGAGACGCTAGAGATTGGCTGGGGCGCAAAGTCACGTGGTCGTGGAACGGTCGAGGAAGATTCGCGGGGCGGAGCCGAAGAACAAAGAGGAAGTGGCGGCGGAAGTTCACTTCCAAGACCTTCAAGACCGGCAGGAAGTGGGGAAGTGGGGGTGACCTTGGCCGCAAGGAATTTTGGGAATCGCAGTCTGGAGGCCAGAGGAATCTGTTCAGCGCATAGGCAGGGAAGGTCGGCGCTTCTTTTCTTCCAACTGTGGCTGGGTCTTCTTCGGGGAAGTGCTGGCGAGACCTCCCGGGAGAAAAGAAGAACCTGTGGTGGGGGAGAAAGGAAAGGACCCGGAGGCACAGGCTTCAGGGGGAAGGGGCCTCAAGGTGGGCCCAGGGGGAGGCTTTCGGGACGGCCCCATTTTGTCCGTAAGGTTTTGGGTAACCAATGGGCCACTGAATACAAGCCTTTACTTTTGTTTCCTTCTACTGGGATAACCCCTTCTCTGTGCCCTCTCTTCCTCCATCCCTTCCTCTTCCCCTTCTTTCTTTCCTCCCTTCCTCTTCCTTCCTCCCTTCCTCTTCTGCCCTCCCCTTCCTCCCTTCCTTCTTCCCATATTCCCTCCCTTACTCTTTCTCCCTCCCTTCCTCTTCCCCCTCCTCCCTTCCTTCTTTCCTTCCTTCTCCCTTCCTCTTCCTCCCTCTCTTCTTCTTCCTCCCTTCCTTCCTTTCTTCCTCCCCTTCCCTCCTTTCCTCTTCCTCCCTCCCTCCCTTCCTCTTCCTCCCTTCATTCCCTTCCCTCCCATCTTCTTCCTCCCTCACATCCTCCCTTTCTTCCTCCTTCCCTTCCTTCCTTCTTTCTTCCCTTCCTTCCTTCCTCCCTTTCTCCTCCCATCCTCTCTCCCTTCCTTCCTCCCATCCTCCCTCCCTTCCTTCCTTCTTTCCTTCCTTCCTTCCTGCCTCCCTCTCTTCCTTCCTCCCTTCTTTCTTTCCCCCCTTCCTTCCTTCTTTCCTCCCTTCCTTCTTCCTTCTCCCTCCATTCCTTCCTTTCTCCCTTCCTTCCTCCCTTCTTCCTCCCTCCCTTCCTTCCCTCCTTCCTTCCTTTCCTCATATAACACTCATCTCTGGGAGCACTTTCCCAAACATGCAAAGTAACTCACAGGTTGAAACTCCAAGAGAACAACTGACTTCTCTTCCAGGGGGTTGGGGGTAATCTGAAGAATAGGGTTTCTCATATTACTGCTCAGGAGTCCTCACCAGTGTGCTTCCCATTGTTAACCAGCCATACCTTAATGCTTTTTAGCAATAAGCATTTACTACTGAGATGGCATAGTAAGAAGAGTTGATACAAAACATTCCTTCAAACCAGGCAACAATCATCCCCTGCTCTTTCAAGATCTTTGGGAAGAGTAAGCTCAAATCTAAATTCCAAAGGTAATGAGTTGGTTGTTGTGCCTTTTCTCAAAGAGAATCAAAACGACATCACTATGTTGGAGTCAAGTTACAGTGTGTTCACCTGTGTGAGCAAACCAAAGCAAGCTCAGAATGGTCTGCCACAGGTTGGGCACAAATAATCCATGTGACATGAACATTGGAATGGATTCTCTAAATTTGTGTATCTCGTGTTTCTTTGGAGCTACTTCAATTCTGATTAGCTCTTAGAGCTTTGATGAGGGTATGCCATTCTGGGTGGTCCTTTGCCAGTAACTTCCTTATCACATAATCATTCCAAAGTTCTTCAGAGACCTTGAGAGTGTTATTGTATCACTTCTGACCACCATGTGAGCACTTGCCTTGTGTGAGCTCTCCCGAAAATAGTCTTTTAGGCAAGCATATTTTTGGCATTCTAACAATGTGGTCAACCTATCAGAGTTGCACTCTCTGCAGTAGAGTTTGAATGCTTGGCAGTTCATCTTGAGAAAGGACCTCAGTGTCCAGTATCTTATCTTGTTAGGTGAGCTTCAGAATCTTCCTAATACAGTTCAAATGAAGCGATTCAGTTTTCTGGCATAGCACTGTCCACGTTTGTCTAAGTTTCACAGACATACAGTAGTGGGTTAGCACAATGGCTCTGTAGACCTTCAGTTTGGTAGCCAATCTCATACCTCTTCTCTTCCACAATTTCCTTTGGAGCCTCCCAAATCCTGAGCTATGTTGGGCAATGTATGTGTCAACCTCATTATCACTGTGTACATTGTTGCAAAATATACTGCCAAAATATATGAACTTATCCACAGTATTCAAAATTTCTCTATTTGCTGTAACCAGGGGTTCCACATATGGATGGTGTGGTGCTGGCTGGTAGAGCACCTGTGTTTTCTTGGTATTGTTAGGCCAAAATTACCCCAAGCAGCACAGAATCAATCTATACTTAGTTGAAGCATCTCACTTAAATCCAAGTCCTGGCATCATCTTCCTGATGTCATGGTCTTCTTCGAAAGTAAAAGACAAACAATAACACCTGATGGATAAATGTTCAAGGGATATAAACAAACAGTTCTCAAAAGAAATTATAAAGTATTCAGAAACACATAAAAATGTTCCAAATCACTAATAATAAGAGAAATTAAAATCAAAATCCCGAAGAGGACAAAAAAAATGATGAGTCTATGTTGGAGGGCTTGTGGGATGCTAGGCACAGTAGAGCTGTTGTAGCTCCAATGTAATATTTACAGTGCTCATTATCATGATAAAGACTGTGATTATAAATATCACATGATGTTGAATTGCAAAATATACCAAACTCTCCAGACTGAGGACAGAACTGAAGCATTTATTTAGACACCAGAAACCTAATCCCCAAACCAGCCATCCTTCAGCCTTCCCACAAACCAATATAAGATCAATATTTACTCACAAACCTCTCTCTCTCCCACTGTCTCTCTGGCTCTGCTTTCCTTCAGCAAACTCCTCCCACCACAGGCTCCATGTGACTACATTCAGCCTATTAGGGGGCAGAGTTTACTTTCTTTACTTTTTTTAAACAAATACTTTATTAACTTATGGTTTACATCATTCATGTAATCCACCATCCCCCCTCTCATTCCCCCTTCTCCCTACTCTCCTGCAGGGTGAGATATCCCATTTAGTATGTATGTGATTCTCTGAGCCAAATTCAATGGTGGGGGGGGGGGGGAGGATGGAAGGAAGGGCATGCTGGGGGGAGGGGAGGTTGGAGGCACCCACTTTTGAAGAGGGACAGGATCAAAGTAGGGAATGGACCAGGGTGGGGGGTGGGATGGGTGGGAGGGAAATATAGTCAGTCTTTTACAATATATCTACTATGGTAATGTTTTGCATAGCTATACATGTACAACATATACTGAATTGCTTATCTTCTCAGCAGGAGTGGGTGACAAGGGACAAAGGGAATGGATCTGGGATTCGAAGTTTTAAAATTAAATGTTTCAAATATATATATAAATACTATTATTAATTCTATTTTGCATGTAACTGGGAGATAAGATGTACAGGCATTGGGGCACAGAGATTCACCTTGCCCTAATGGAAAAGTCGAAGGAGGTATGGGAGAAGATATGGGAGAGAGTAGATTGGATGAGGGTATATCCTGTGGGACTGCTATTCTGGGGTGGTGGGTAGGGGGAAAATGGGGAAAAATTGTAACTCAAAATCTGGCGGAAATGAATGATATAAACCAGAAGTCAATAAAGCATTTGGGAAAAAAAAAGAAATGGTGTATATGATAAATAAAAAGATACATGGGAAAAAAATACATGAAATGAGGAAGTGTGAAGTAGAGTCCCTCTCCCAAAAAACATGCACAATGACTATAACAATGTAAATTAAAAAGAAAAACCACACACACACACACATTGATAGTGAATGTAACAATTACAAAGTGCTCGAATAATTCTAACAAAGACATGAGAATATATTTCCAACTCCTTCTACAGAGGCTGTAGGACAGCTTTCTGGGAACAGGAGTGGAAGGGATAATTGGGGAAAGTATGATGATGTACAAAATAGAAAACATCAATAAAAACTTTCTTTTAAAAAAAATGTAAGCTGTGTGATCTAAATAGAAATCTTCCTGCATTCAGTAGTTGTACCTGGGCTACTAAACCTTTATAAAACTAATTTGATATAAAGATTATTTCCCATTTGATCACTTCCATTCTTCTCCCTTAATTTGTCTTTGCAGAAGCTTTTCAGTCAATCAATAGACATCCATTAAGCACCTATTATGGTAATTCCCTCTATCTTGTTTCGTTAAGATCCTTTCTCCCTTTCTGACTCTTCACCCTTCACCTTTTCTCCCTGTCCAGAATCAGCCTGGTTTAGAATTGACACAGATGAGAGGCTTTGTCTCCCTGTCTCCTCCCTTTTCCCCTCTCCCCTAGGAACCCACCCCTACCCCCCTTCATAACTTGTTCTTGAACTTAAATAATAAAGGATGACTTATGACCCTCAAAAAAAAAAAATACTGTCCTATCCATAACTGTGAAAAGTATATAATCTGTTTCTCTTTGAAAAAATTTTATAGTATGATCTTTAACATTAAAGTCTATCCATTTAGAATGCATTGTAAATATAATGTAACATATTGATCTAAGCCTAATTCTACTAGATTGTTTTCTATTTTCCCCAGAAGCTTTTGTGAGATAAGTATATTTTTACCCCCTAGGTAAACATACAGCTTACTTTCTATGAGAATTCACACTAGAGAATTCATTCCATAGTATAGTATGTTCTTAGATTTATTTTTCAAAAAATAACCTCCTATATGTTTCCTTATAGGCTTTACTTGCCTGATCCAGAACACTAACCATCTTTTCCATTTTTAACCAGTTTTGGAAATTTCTGCTTTTTGTGACAAATTGAGATCTAACAATGCCAAACCCATGTTTTCCTCCTTTTGTATGTTTTGATTTTTAATATGTTATATTGATTGTTTTCCTAATGTTGAACCATCCCTCCTATAAATCCCACTTGATCGTAGTGATTGTTTTATTGGACAAACACTGTAGTCTGATAGGATCAATGTTCATTAATGTTATTAGCCTATAGTTTCCTTTCTGCACTTTACCTTTTCCTGGCTTAAGCATTAGGACAATGTTTATCTCATAAAAGGATTCTGACAGGGTTCTTTCTTTCTCAGTTTTTGGGTGAAGTGTGGCTACTAACTTCTTTGAAAGTTTGAGAGAATTCTCCTGTCAATCAATCATGACAAAGTAGTTGTTCCCCTCCTCCCTCTTTAGTAGTTCTTTTATAGCTAAAAATATTTCCCTTTCTGAGATTGGATTCTTTAAGATTTCTCTCTGGTTTTCTGAAACTTTTGTTATTTTGTATTTTTGAAGGCATTCCTCTGTTTCTTTTGTCTTTTCAGTTTTGTTAGCACATAAATCTGCATAATATGCTCTGATTATTTTTTATTTCTCCTGACTGTGTTGTGATTTTACTTTGCTCATTTGTTAATGTCAGGATCCCTATGCCAAGACCATGCCTCTCTTTTCACTCCATTCTTTTTACTATTAGGAAACACCCTATTTTCCAGAGAAGGCCCAGCAAGCAAGCTGTATCCTGAGCTTGGCATAACAACAATCCTTTGTGCTCACCCTCTGGATGATCTCAGTCACAGCAAAATATCAGAATTGTCTCCCACCAACCCCAGGTGGTCCCTGAGCTAAGATAAATACCTACAGGGACCATGTTCCATTAAGAAGTTCTGCTATGAATCACACTTGTCTCATTGTGGCTGTTACTCCTCATTGTCACAGCTACAGCTCACTGAGTAGCCAGTAAAGCAGTTCTCCTATTATTTTGATTTTTTGTTTGTTTGTTTATTTTGCTTTATTTTATTTCTTAGAGTTAACTGTGATTGTGATAACCTGTGTGAGCTCTTTGGTATTTTCAGAGTTAAATAACAGTTGCATAACTTCTGTGACTCTTTGGTTATTTGTCATTTGGTCATTTTACAGTTGATACTATTGTGTCTATGTGATTTTCTACTCTCTTCTAATTAATTAATTAGAATTAGATTAGCTAAGGGTTTATAAATTTTATTGGTCTTTTCAAAGAACCAGCTTTTAATTTTATTTGTACTTTATATAGTTTTTTTTGTTTCCTATTTATCTATTTCCTCTCTAATTTATAAAATCTCCTCTTTTGTGCTTATTTTAGATTTCTTAGTTATATATTTTTTTACTTAAAAATTTACTTTATTTTCAATTTTCTTCTATTTTACAGTGAAACCTCAGTTGCATTTTCACAATTTAAAGTTTTCCACCTCTCTTCAGTCCTATCAAATTTCTGAAAAAGTCAGAATTTTTACTAATTTGCATAGTCCCCTGTACTAAAATCTTTGATGCCATTTAAAGTGTTTCCAGTTTAGGACCATTTCTTCAGG
Source organism: Gymnobelideus leadbeateri (assembly GCA_011680675.1). Taxonomy (NCBI): domain Eukaryota; kingdom Metazoa; phylum Chordata; class Mammalia; order Diprotodontia; family Petauridae; genus Gymnobelideus; species Gymnobelideus leadbeateri. The sequence continues at coordinate 7,319 of WOXC01012323.1, read as the reverse complement.
GCCCTTTTCTTTTTCCAAAGAGGGGTAGTGCTAATCCCAGACACCCAATAGAAAAACCAGGGATGTCTGTTTTTAGCTGAACTAAAAAGGACTAACAGAAACTGATGGTGAGAGAATAAAACTGCAGAGTGATGGGCTTTTTTTTTTAAGTAACACCTAAATAGTATGATTCAATTTAACAATGTTAGTGATGATTCAACTTGGCTGAAGACAGACCCTTTTAAAACTAATACTGTTCCCATTATGACCAACACTGTCATAAATTTTAAGATTAAGTTAAATTATTTCACATCTTTTTTCATCTTCCTGGGAAAGGAAAATGTTCTTGAAGAAGAGATGTTGCTCTGGAAAATGTTAACTTCCATAAAAGCTCTGGAAATTATGCAAATAATTCCTCTCGTTTTATAATTTTTTGTCAAGTATAATGTCCCTCATAGTCCTCAGGAATGTATAAGAGAAAATTTGATTCTGTGTGTATACACATATGGTTTCAATGTTTCCATGCAATAAAAAAGCTTTTTTCTGAATTTCTAGAGTCTCAATGTAATGAATTTCTCTGAGAATACTTTTTTTTTTTTTTACCCCTTTAGTCTTTATTCCAGTTTTATTCTCATTCAAAGTTGAATGGCAGGATTCAAGATGAATGGGGAGAGACCATTTTGAATGAAAAAAAAAAAAAGACAAATGTTGACTAGTTATAAAACTTATTCATGTACTTAATCAAATTTGTAAAAGGTTTTACCAGAGAGAGAAAAATGTTATTCCAAATTGCTCTTCTCTAAAATTGGTGTCACAAGAGTCTCTAGCAGAAATTATTAAAATTTACATTATCTACCCAACATAATAAAATCCCTTGGCCCTCTCATGACAATAACAAAATTAAATGCTCAGACATAATTTACATCATTGCTGCATTATTCAAAATCTTGAATACAAAACCCCCAAACAAATCAACACTACCTTTGTTCTCATTTGTAGTATAATTTGAACTGCAAATTACAAGGAATTCTGTGATAGATCAGAGGCTAGGATTGCAAAGCAAAAAGGGTCCCTGGAAATCATCTAGTCTAATGCCCTCATTTTAACGATGTGGAAACTTAAGCGCAGGACTTAAAATCACATGACCAAAGTCATACAGATCAGAAATGGGAGAGCCACTGAACCTGAGTGTCTACATCGGTTTTAGTCAGTTCCTTGAAGACAATGGGTATTCAGATGTGTTTACTTTAGGCTTAAAGTAAAAAGACGTGGTCCCTATCTTTAAGGAGATAAAAAAATACCTTAACTAAGAAGAGTCTAAGGGCAAATTCTTTTACCTCTCAATGAAAATTTTTATTGTTTTTAGAAGTTTTGTTTCTAGAGATGATCTATAGGAAAATGTCTGCAATTCCAAATTATGGAACCTTAGTTTATTCACGTACAGAAAAATACATCTAGGCAAATTTTCCTATAACTTCACTAAACAAGTTCTTCAATATGTCTCAATGCCCTTTCTAAAAAATGTGTTTAAGGAGAAGACCATGCTTAGCAATATATTTTTTTGACAATGACTTTCAACAAAAGGTCAAAATGCAAAGATTGTTTCTGTGGTAGGAATATACCAGACTGGTTCTATCATGTTTAAAGCTGTGGGTTTTTTCCCCCTTTATGTGTTTTAGAGGTGAACAAATAACTAGTATTTAATATGCACAACAAAAGCATCTCCAACTCCCACACCTAAAACTTTGGTCAAGACACAGAAGCAGATTAAAAGATATCAATCAGAAGTAAATCAAAGCAAAGGACAAATAAATGCCTTTAGAAAGGGTTGGTCATTTGAGATTGATTATCAGCAATTATATTTAAGAAATGTAGTCTAGTCTTTAGTTTTAGATGGTTCTCTTATATTTACAAATTTCAAATAAGTATTAGACCCCCTTAAAACTAAACTCTTTTAACTGACTGAAAAATATCAGATACCATGATGTATCAGAGTCATAATTTTCCTGATTTTGCCAGCCATATAAAGAAATCTTTTTTCAGAAGCTTCATGTCTGAGAATAAATGCTAGGGTAAGGTTTAATTTAGGGACTGAGTATGCAAAAATACAGAAAAGAAAGCACAGATGAGATAAACTGAGCCCTAGGGATAACAATGTGACTAGAAGCCAATTAAGTTAAGCAATTTCAAAAATTATTTTCTATCCTGTGGGTAAAAGTAATCACAGGTGAGACACAGGACATAAACATTAAATAAAAAAATCTAGGAAAAGAGACTATTTTTAAGTTAATAGAAATGGCTGAGAGTGCAAAAGGGTATTTTGACCAAAATAAGAGACTAGGAACTTGTACTCTATTTACAAGGAAACATTAAGTGGTCAAATTTGATCAGTGTTCACATTGCAAACAAAGCAATATTACTAGGTAAAATGAATAAAAAATTACCACTAATACTTATTATATTTTAGCTGTAGCAATAATGGTCTTACAATTTTGTGTATCATTAACATATTTCCTTAATGATTAATGGAATATTGTGCTTTGTGACATAAAACTCTAAAATGTTTGTTTTCAATTTCCACATAACTGAACAAGTTCACTGTTTCAATGTGTCACAATAAAAAATTAAACATAGCTTTGTCCACGTCAAAGTCAGTCACTTTGTGAAAAGAAAAGCTGAAGAAAATACATAGCATTCTATATGAAAACACCTTATATCTGACTTAGATTAAGCCTATATAAAACTAAGGTTTGGAAAAAAAAAAACCACCTAGATCCTAATAAGATACTATAAAATCTACCTGGCTTATCTTTCATTCCAAAAAATCTTCAAAAAACTAGATACCTCAGGGCGGCTAGGTGGTGCAGTGAGTAAGAACACTGGCCCTGGAGTCAGGAGGACCCCTGATCAGTTCTGGCCTCAGATACTTAACACCCACACAAAAAATAACTGGCCTTGTAAACTTGGGCAAGTTACTTAACCCCAATTGCTTAAAAAAACAAACAAACTAGATACCTCAAAAATTAATCTCATTCATACATTATTAGCCAAATTAATTTCTCTTCTTTCTGACAGATATAGCTCTCTCACCTATGGAAGGCATGCTGTCCTAGCTAAATAAGGAATCCTGTCTATTGCTTTCAAATGCACCAACCTTCTCAAAAACACTGTATGCAGTCATCAAACAAAACCTGATGTTCTGAATGATGGTATCAGTATGTCTCCAGCATCTTCTATCATGCCACAGCCAAGACTGAACAGCCTCGTACAGTTCTATCTCTGGGAACCTGCTCAGATGGTCATTATCCAAATAAGACATAAGCTTTTCTTTTCTTTTCTTTTTAAAGCAATTGGGGTTAAGTAACTTGCTCAAGGTTACACGGCTAGTTATTATTTATGCATAGGTGCTCATTTTCTGAGGCCAGATCTGATCTCGGGTCATCCCAACTCCGAGGCTGGCGCTCTTACTCACTGCGCCACCTAGCCACCCCTTTTAGGGCAATTGGGGTTAAGTAACTTGCCCAAGGTTACATGGCTAGGTTTTTGTTTTGTGTGGATTAAGTGTCGGAGGCCGGCTCCAAACTCAGGTCCTTCTGACTCCAGGGCCGGCACTCTATTCACTGCGCCACCTAGCCACCCTATTCACTGCGCCACCTAGCCGCCCCAAGACATAAGCTTTTCAAAGTTCAGATAGGACAGGAAGTCAGGTCTTGACATTAGTGGCACAAAGTTCTCTAGTAGAAAGGAGTCCAACTTCTCCCTGACTCCCTCAATGTTTATACCAAAATCATCTAAGAGTCTCATAATTTCTGCACAATTTTCTAAGCAGATTTTGGCTAAGAGGAAAGAGCAGCAGAATGTCCACTTCTGTAAATTGAACATATATGGCAGCCTGCAGGATTTCATGAACAGTATTCATACTCAGTTCTATAGTTCCATAGTACTGAATTATAGTACAATTCATAGTATGAATTGTAGGACATGGCTGAAGCCTGTAGAAGTCAGACCTTTCAAATGAATTTTGTCCTGATCTCGCTCCCTCATGTCAGCTGTGAACATTATCCTGAAGTGGTCACTCTGGGTGGCAAAGAGTGCTTTATGGGCCTGGAATTGGTGATCTTCAATGACAAGCGTGACATCAAGAAGCAATCCATCCTCGTACAGTGCTCTGAACCCAGCAGAGACACTGGTGTCATGGATGGAGGAACTAAACACTTCCACGTCCCCTGCCATGAATCACCTTGGTGGTCTTGGTCCAGTTACGAGTGGATTGGCATCTGCATCAGGAAAAGCACCTCTGCCTTTGGTATTAGTTATTGTCCCTGTATTGGGCCAAAGAGGGAAGACCCGGGGCTTTCCAGGCCATGAAGACTGAGCCCTACACTGCTGCCACCACCTCTCATCTTTAGAGGGGATCCACCCTCCAGGCCAGGGCTGGAGCACCTCAAGAAGGCTAGTGAGGGCTGCTGGGGTGGCTGCATCCCCGGCTGTCCCTACCCTTCCCCCTAGTCCAGCGCCAGTGCTACCATATTTTTTTCTAAGGCCAAGTTATATAATTTTTTAAATTTTAAATTGTAACAGTAAGGAAATTTGAACATCTTCCCTGCCCCTTAATGTATCTCACTTGGATGCCAACAAGAGAAGCTTGCTTAGGGGAGGCACACATTTTGTTGCTTTATAATTAGGCAGTGAGTGGGTCACAAAGGTTGTGATGTCTTCTGACCCTGGAGAAGGCTATATATACTCTGATGTGAGATTTTGCTTTGGGGCTCACTTAGGGGAAGAGTTATGTGATTTGGCCAGATGAGACTCTGGGTAACCATTGATTCCCCCTTGAAACCTAGCTTTGAAAACCCAGATGTTAGTTCTTCTGTCTGGTAACTAACAATGTAGGTATGTGATGGTCAGACAGCTAGAAGCCCTGTCTATTGGTCTGTTGAATTGTGTTATTTTCTCTGTCTGTATTACACATGTTTTGCCGTGGTTGCCTTATCTACGGCACCAGCGGCGGGTTGATCTGTAACTACTATATCCCCGTCCTCTCTACTCACCTAGATTCATGGCGAGTCTTCGGTCGTCACCGGCCTCCGAAGAGGAATAAACCCAGACAGAACACCCGAGTTTCAGGAGTTGTTTATTCATGGTCGATCACATCCTCTACCCCCTATTTCCGCATATCGCCTCCTATATGCTCTCGACCACTCCCCTGACTATACATTATCCAATCATAAAGCCAGCCTAAATTCTATACCTTATATGGAGCTTTAACATGCAGATTACATAATACTATAGCAAAAGCCCGCCTCAGCCCCCAACATCTCCCCCTTTTTGTTTTATCAGGGCATACGCTTATTAAGCATTGCTTTAACAATTGATCCTGTGGCTTCGCCAGGAGCGGGTGCCGTGGCTTGGGTCGTCTCCTCGATCCCTGAAACCTTACCCGTCTTAGGGACCCAACACCTTCAGGCCCTGTCTTAGGTGGCTGGGTGGGAGAAGTTGCCCGTCTTGGGGCTTGCCCCGTCTTACCCCAAGGTGTTACATGTCTTCCATGGCGGCGAGCCAAACAGATGGATCGTGATTTTCACTTATAGCAAACAGGGCACGCTGATTTAGCAACATATAGCCCCTCTGCCGTGAAGTTAGACGGCATATACACCAAAACCCCAGGTCAATAAGCAATAGAAGAAGACCAATAGAGGCACTCAACCCACCCCAAGAAACAAACCATGACGTAACAGAACTGAACCAGGATGTGACCCCGGCTTGCCAGTCTATATCTATGGTGGTACTATTGATTTCTGTGATGGCCAGTCGCAGCTCCTGCAATGTAATTTGGAAGTCCTTTGACCACTCTCCCATAAGATATTTGGAGAGGTCCCTAGATAAATTAGCTGCGCGAGATAAGTTCTCAAATTTTGCATTGGTCACGCACAGTCCCGGGTAATGTGTCTTACATCCCATCAGTCCCAATTCCATGATGACATCTATCTGTTCCTGTACCAAATCAAGTCTCTGGTTAAGAACCATAATTCCACCTTGGAGTTTGGCATTCAGCATCAATTGTGTGTCCAAGGCATTAGACGTTTGTTGTGCGACATGTACTAGGGCATTTGCTGTTTGAATTGTCCCTTGCATAGACAACGCGGTGGTGGTCACGGCGGCCAGGGACGTCACAATGGCAGCAATTAATGCAATGACCAGCCCAACTGCTCTGGGGGTTCTGGGATATGTAGACAGCCCCGTGTCTTGGACCGGAACCGGAATCCAGGTAGGTAATCTCATCACTACCCCTGTCATAGCCTGTGAAGCATTCCAGCATTGACTCAGCAGGCATTTCTTCATTGAGCAATTTAAGGAACTCTCATTCCCTATGTTCTCACTCACTAATAAAAACATAAAGGGTGGCCAAAGGCATACTGGTGTCTGGGTGAAGTTCTGCACTATCTTGGATGTGAAAGTAATCTGTCCCTGCGAATAGTCAGTGATGTTCGCCCGTAAGGCCTGTCCTCCCTGGAGGAACGCCATAGGGCGGAGGTCTAAGCAACTGCCATTCACTCCGCATAGCATCCACCTTATAAAAGGGTTTTGTGAGAATTCATTTGTCCAATTCAACAGGCTGGTTTTAAACCATTGGCCAGATTGTCCATTAATAGGATAGCCATAGTAGGACTGGCAGTCCTCCCAGGGATAAGTACCTTCAGATTGAGGCTCCCTTGGGCAAGGTCCATCCATGCGGGGCAGCATTCTGCGGCCCGTCATATTAACCCCCGGTGCTGTCCCATACAAACCCGGGGAGAGCCCTGACATTTTTGGTGCATAAGTATGGTTTCTCCTAAGGGAAATACATGGGTGGGATACATTTTCAAGGGTAAAATACAAGACCCCTTCCAAGTTCCAATTGGTGCTGGCTGTGAAATTAGTTGTCTGTGGGTCTATCTTAACATAAGGTAGACCAAAGGATGCATTTGCGGTGAAAAGTCTCGGATACAGAGTGTCAGCATGATGCACAGGTACCGGGAAGGGCACGGCCCTCAGGATTCCCCATCGAGGGGTCGAAGGGATCGAGGGCTCGACGTGTCCCAGTACTGTCCCACACATCAGGATCCCCAGGATGATGGGCCATGTTCCTGCAAAAGAAAAGAGAGGGAACTCCTCATCCCTATAATCGGGTTGGGTTCATTCAAGATCTCTAACTCTATGTACAGGTATCCATTTTTCGGGGAGACTAGAATTCTCATTTGGATAAAAGGATAAATGGCCTGGTCTCCTTGCAACCACTGTGACCAGCCCATGCCACTTTCCTTCTTCATCCCTCCACATTATCTTAGTTCCTGCACTAG